>JADLZN010009273.1:0-40894 GCA_018155175.1 Sinocyclocheilus anophthalmus | reverse complement strand
ACATGTAATTGATGTTAATGGTGTTGAAATTCTGCAGCAAAGTGATGATATCTCAGATCATTATTTAGTTTTGTGCAAACTTCATATAGCTAAAACTGTAAAATCTAATCCTTGTTACAAGTATGGTAGAACATCACTTCTACCACAAAAGACTGCTATGTAAGTAATCTTCCTGATTTATCCCAAATCCTTAGCATATCCAAAACCTCATAACAACTTGATGATGTAACAGAAACTATAGACTCTCTCTTTTCTAGCACTTTAGATATGGTTGCTCCTTTGCGATTAAAGAAGATTAAGGAAAACAGTCCAACACCGTGGTATAACGAGCACACTCACGCCTTAAATAGAGCAGCCCGGAAAATGGAGCGAAGCTGGAGGAAAACAAAACTAGAGGTTTTTCGTATTGCTTGGCGGGAAAGTAACTTATCCTACAGAAAAGCATTAAAAACTGATATATCTGATTACTTTTCGTCTCTTTTAGAAGAAAGCAAACATAACCCCAGGTATTTATTCAAAACAGTGGCTAAATTAACGAAAAACAAAGCATCAACAAGTGTTGACATTTCACAACAGCACAGCAGTAATCACTTTATGAACCACCTTACTTTCAAGATCGATACTATTAGAGATAAAAATTTTAACCATGCAGCCGTCAGCCACAGTATCACATCAGATAACACACTATAGACCCCCTGAGGAACAATTCCACTCATTCATTACTATAGGAGAAGAAGAATTGTGTAAACTTGTTAAATCATCAAAACCAACAACATGTACTGTATGTTAGACCATATTCCATCTAAGCTCCTAAAAGAGGTGCTCACAGATTTAATTATTAATTCATCATTGTCATTAGGACATGTCCCAAAAACCTTCAAACTGGCTGCTATTAAGCCTCTCATCAAAAAAACACAACCCAAAGAATAGCGTAATTATCGACCAATCTCAAATCCCTTTTCTGTCCAAGCACTAGAAAACGTAGTATCCTCACATGATATTCCTATTAGAGAAAAAGATTATCAATATAGTAAAAAGTGAGATTTCCAGTCAGGATTTAATCCGTATCATAGTACTGAGATTGCTCTAATTAGAGTTACAAATGACCTGGTCCTATCATCTGATTGTGGTTGTATCTATCTATCAGTGCTATTGGATCTTAGCGCTGTGTTCAACACTATCGACCACAACATTCTTTTGAAAAGACTAGAAAACATTGTTGGCATTAATGGAAGTGCATTAGCATGGTTCAAATCGTACTTATATGACCGCCATCAATTCGTAGCAGTGAATGAAGAGGTATCACATCGATCACAAGTGCAGTATGGAGTACCTCAAGGCTCAGTACTAGGGACGTTACTTTTCATGCTTTACAAGTTACCCTTGGGAGAAATCATCAGGAAACACAGCTTTCACTGTTATGCTGATGATACTCAGCTCTATATTTCTTCACGGCCCGGCGAAACATACCAATTTGAAAAAATAACGGAATGCATAGTCGATATAAAAAAAAACTGGAAGAGCAATTTCTTACTGCTAAACTCTGATAAAACAGAGGTGTTAATTATAGGACCTAAAAACTCTGCATGTAATGACCTAGAACACTGTCTAAGACTTGATGGCTGCTCTGTCAATTCTTCGTCATCAGTTAGGAACCTAGGTGTGCTATTTGATAGCAATCTTTCCTTTGAAAGCCACGTTTCTAGCATTTGTAAAACTGCATTTTTCCATCTCAAAAAAATGTCTAAATTACGACCTATGCTCTCAATATCAAATGCATAAATGTTAATCCATGCGTTTATGACCTCAAGGTTAGATTATTGTAATGCTTTATTGGGTGGTTGTTCTGCACACTTAAAAAACAAACTCCAGCTGGTCCAAAATGCAGCAGCTAGAGTTCTTACTAGAACCAGAAAGTATGACCATATTAGCCCGGTTCTGTCAACACTGCACTGGCTCCCTATTAAACATCGTATAGATTTTAAAATCTTGCTCATTACTTATAAAGCCCTGAATGGTTTTGCACCTCAGTATTTGAATGAGCTCTTATTGCATTATAGTCATTTATAGTCCTCCACGTCCGCTGCATTCTCAAAACTCAATTTTATAATACCTAGAATAATATCAAAATCAACTGCGGGCGGATGATCCTTTTCCTATTTAGCTCCCAAACTCTGGAATAACCTACCTAACATTGTTCGGGAGGCAGACACACTCTGTCAGTTTAAATCTAGATTAAAGACCCATCTCTTTAACATGGCATACACATAACACACAATAAATTTTCTATAATTCAAAAGATTGTTAGGCTGCATTAATTAGGACAACCGGAACCGGGAACACTTCCCATAACACCCGATGTACTTGCTACATCGTTAGAAGAATGGCATCTACACTAATATTAGTCTGTTTCTTTCTTATTCTGAGGTCACTGTAGCCACCATATCCAGTTTGTATCCAGATCAGATGGTCACTGCAGGTCACCCAGATCCTAGTACGTATCAGACAAGATGGTGGATCAGCACCTAGAGACGAACTCTACAGCCCTGAATGTCAGAGGAGACCAGGACAACTAGATGAGCCACAAAGACAAATCCCCAGTGAGGACCTTGTCTCCTATACGGCCACCGGGACAAGACCACAGGAACCAGATGAGTCCTCTGCGGGGGCACAATGTGACTTTGCTGCAGCCTGGAACTGAACTGTTGGTTTCGTTTGGCCAGAGGAGAACTGGCCCCCCGAATTAGCCTGGTTTCTCCCAAGGTTTTTTCGCCATTCTGTCACCGATGGAGTTTTGGATCCTTGCCACTATCGCCTTTGGCTTGCTTAGTTGGGGACACTTAATTTCCAGCTATATGTTAGGATATCAGACCGAATCGGACAATCTAAGATTTGGTCAAAACATGGTTGAAACATGAGGAGGCAAATTCCACAGAGGCCCAAGACACAGGATGTCATAAATCAGACCCTAACCACTCTGAAGCAAGCCTAAAACCACTCTGTCACAGAACAGTTTTCAACATTAACACAAAAGAACACATTGACAAGTCCAAGGAGATTGTCAATTTTGGGGCAAGTTATCAAGAATAATGGTCAAAAGAGATGCACAGCGTGACCGCCACATGGAAACATGTGACAGTGATCACAAGCTTCGGATTGACTTTTCCCTCCACCTAAAGACAGAGAACAGAACATATCCTTACATCCACAGAATGCAAAAGAAACTTCATTTCCATGTAAATATACATCTAAATGACACTAAAAGGACTCGAACAACTAACCATTGCTATATATCTAACCACATATCATGTATCTAACCCACATGTTTAACAATCATGTTTTAATCATTTATTGTGTATGTATTGTTAATAACTTTTGAATAGCTTAAGGGGTCGTATTCATGCTTGGTATGTGTGAGTTTGAATTTTCATGCTTGAAACGTTTATTCTAATCACTTCGTTGTCAAATGTATCATATTCTTATTATAAGAAATCATGTCCAAAATGTATACTCTACCAGAGCGTGAAAAACGCAGGTCATGTGAATGATGCGATAACAGTTGATTTATGAATGGGAAGAAGAAACATTGCAACACCCCGAGCAAACACGACATCTAATTGGTCAAAACACCATTTGGGGTGTGGTAAACAGCCCGGTTTAAATACTAGAAACACCATAAAATCACTGCTCTTGGTGCTCTTGTCTCTTGGTTCTCTTCTTCAACCCCCTTCTTTGCTCTTACTCTCCTCTTTTTAGGCATAGCTTTGAGCTATGTTTTTAGTCATGCTTCTTTAGTTTTGAGCGTGGTCTGGCTTACACGCCAGCTCCTCCAAAACCATGAGGAGAAACGCCACCTGGTCTCATCAAACCTTACATCTATTTCTATTTCTTTAGTTCGTTTTATTTTCCGTTGAGAGTTTCGTGTTCTGAGCTAAGCCTAACGCCGCATCTTCCAGAAGAGTGCTGTCTAATCTTCAACTGCAGACCACAGCTCCGCGTCGACAGCAAGCCCAACAACTGGCTTCCCAAGACTGAACCTCCAACCAATCAGAAAAGCAGGAAACCCCTTTCTGCAACCAGACAAGGAAGGAAACCCCGCAAACAGGAAAACAAGTACCTCCAGATCCTAGCTGAACAGGTGCATTTAATATAAATTTTAACCTAACTGAGGAACTCAATGCGAGGGTTAATTAAGTGATTGATGGTTGTTTAGATCTATGCAATTGCACATATTGCTATAAACTTGGATTTCACATTTCATTCTCTTTAATTATTTCCTCTCTCTTTCTGAAAACTTGTGTGAATGCGTGTTCATGTGTTAGATTAGTTTATATGTTTTAGATTTATCCAATAAAGCCTTATTTATATGGAAAAGAGAAGTATCTTGTGTTTTGTGCTCACAAGTTAATGTCTTAAACTGCCGATCTTGTTACTGTGCTAATTAATAGTGTTTTCACTATATTTTGGATATAGATATCCATTGCAGACTTGATGTCATACGGCTCGCACTTGGAATCGCTGGCCGTTCTCAGTGATCAGCCTTAAAACAGTGATTCTGTCCTAATTCCCTTGCATATTAATGGTGGAGTTGCCTTTAAAATCTTAAATGATTCCATTTGAGCTAAATTATTGACCTGTTTCACTTACAGTTATCATAGACTTGATTGCACAGATACTCTTTAAACTGAACTGAGCTGGATGATGACATCACTGAATTCAATGATGAAATGCCTTTTTGCATTATTGACACACTATTTTCTAATTAATGCTGTACAGTTGCTTTGAAACAATCTGTATTGTATAAAACACTATATAAATAAATGTGACTTGACTTGACTTGAAAACTAAGGTCTGATCCAGAATCACACCAGGATTCCTGACTTGATTTTTACTTGTTTGACCCCTAGAGTCAAGGGATGCATTCACCTTGAGAACTTCATCTTCATTCCCAAACACAATTGCTTCAATATTCTCTGAAGAAAGTTTTGGCACATCCAACTGTTGATTTCATCAATGCATTGATGCTTAGACAATGCTTAGAGTTATGGTCTCCTATACTCACATAACCTCTCCCTTCTATGACCTGAACCATTTGAGGACCATCCCAGAAAGCCCAACCCAGTTTTCCAGTCTCTCTAGAAATATGTTATGATCGACAGTGTCAAACACAGCACTGAGATCAAGTAGTACCAGCACTGATTTTGCCAGAATCAGTATTTAATCGAGTATAATGTATCTTTATGAGCACTGTCTCTGTGCTGTGATGCGGTCGGAAACCAGATTGAAACTTGTCTAGGTATCCATTTGAGTTTAAAAAGTTGCCCAGTTGTTCATTTATCAAGAATACTAAAGAAATCTCAAACTCTAAACAAGCAAAAACACTTAAAGAGACAGAACTTCACTGTCTGACGTCACATTGGCTGATGAGAATATGGTCATGTGTTGAATGTTGTGATCCTCAGTGGTTGAAAGTGCTTCTTTGGGCAGCAGTGAATCCATCAGTGAATCGACTCTCGTATCGGTTCATGAGTCCTGTGACATCATTGTGTATGTTGATGTTAAATGATGGAGAATCTCCACCATCAGTTCTCATGGATGAGGATCAAAACACAGAAAAACACTTTCAGTTCAAACTCTAGACATGTTTTGGTGATTTGCATTGTGTTGAATAAATGGAAATGCTTCATATCTGTGTTTCTTCTGTTTTTAGTGCTGATGTCCTTCATCCACGCTGGACTCACTCAAGGTACTGTTCAATTGATTTATTAAACAATTATGAATCCTGTTGTAGTAGTTTATTTGTCTACATGGATCACACCAGGGGCCTGTACCATGATGGTAGTTTAACAAACTCAGAGTTACAGGATTAGTTTAGAATTGACAAAACCAAACCACTCCAATCCGGCTTTGTTGGTACCATGATGCTGATCATAAACTTTCTTTGTCAACTCTTTGATCCTGAGTTTGTGGAGCGTGTGCACATGATGGTGAACAGCCAATCACAGAGCAAGTGTGATTCACTTCTCGCGAGATCCAAAACTCATTTGCTAAAGGTTAAGAGATTGAAGAATATGAGGAATTTAAACACATTTACACTGAAGAAAGTACTTGTCCATGAAAGAGGACAAATAACAGAAGTGATCTTGCTCTATCAGTGCAGTCACAAGTGAAACTTGTGAATATAGTTGATCATATATAGTGATAGAGACTCAAACATGTAAGGTCACATGTAGACATTTTTAAAGTGTTATCAATTGATTCTACAGCTTATTTATTTTACTTATGATCTGTATATATTAATATTAATTTAAATTAAATGCTTTATAATTATTGTTGAACTAAAATTGCTTGTGCATAATGGATTAATAATAATATAAAAAATAATAATTATATAAAATTCATATAATATTTCTGAGTGATATATTTAAGACTTTTGTTGTTAATTTTAATTTTTTGTAATTTTTTACTTACTTTCAGTTTTGTCAAAAATAAAGTAAATAATCAGCCATAAATCAGAAAAACAAATAAAAAGAAAGAATTAAGTGGCAGCACTAAAAACATTCACAATTGTGGAACTCGGCCTTCGTGGGTTCATGAAGCACACGTGTATAATGAAAACATGAATAAACGGTGAAAACAACTGACAAAATAATTCTTACAGTTACATAATTTGTCTAAATATGTAACATAATTGCAAAATTTCGTACTGTAGTCACAAAGATTCTTGTTTATATCTGTTATAATAATAATAATTTTATAAAGTCTCAACATGAACGAGTGATTGATCATTACAGCCCACTAGTGGCTGTGGTAAAAATGTCATGTTATTTTTATTTTATGTCAGCAATCTACCACAAAACCCAGGTTTAAGATTAATTAAACCTAAATGCACAAAAAAAAAAAAAAACAAAAAAACTGACACAATGTTAAAGTAAAATTAATTGATTTAAAGTGACTTATATTACAGCGAAGAAAATTTATTTCTGGGGGGAAGGGGGGGGGGACATATGACCATATATTTGTAATAAATTGTTAATGTGTAAGTTTTAGGATTTCAATAATTAAACATACTTTGATTATACAGATGAATCAATTAAAACAGAGGGGAGGGAGGGAAAACAACTATCCAGAAAAATTTACGTAATTTCCAACATCTAAGAGTATGATGAATAACAACAGTGTGTATTGTTTATAGATTAAACATTTATATAGATTTAATTTAGCACCAAATATAGTGCATAAACTGTAATGACAGAAGGTCACACATTTGAGCTTCCATGTTTATTAATTTATTATTAATCAATTAAATAGAATACAATATTTAATCAAATACAATATTTAAAACATTTAAAATGTAGTCAAAGTGAAAGCATGTTTCTAATATAATACTATTTTTATAGGAATATTTTTGTCAAAATATTATTAAATATTTCAAATATTAGAAAATAGGAGTGAAAACGATAAACTATAGTTTTGTTAAAACATTTACAGAATATTTCCCCTGAAACAATTCCTTTTTCTTTGAGGTCATTTATTCATTCATTCAAAATCCATTCTTGGTTATGATCTGGATGAATCTGTCAGTTTGTGTTGTTCAAAACTTTTAGTAAGATTGGGATACTTTGATCCAGACAAAAAAAAAAAAGGATATGCATACCAGCTTGAAGGGAGGATGGCAGGAACCAAAATTAATATGAAACGTATATATTGTATTAGGTATCGATATTCGATATCTGTCAGTTATAATATATATATAGTATATTTATATATATATTATATTTAGCTCTTCTTTTTCTGAACAATTGGCCCAAGGGGATATTTAGACACAACATACTGAATAAGTTTATGATACTTGTTAAAAAAAAAAAAAAACAGATATGCAGAGTAATTTACTGTGAAACACTACATTTACCAAATTTAATTAATTAATTTTACTCAACTATTAATGAAAGTTCATTGCACTTATAAGAAAATTGTTGTGTGAACAGAGAATTATAAATGTTTGAAAACGTTCTTGGTTCTGTATTTGTATTTATTTATTGTTTGTTTGTTTTGATTATGAGGGAGATCTGTTAGTGTTTAATGCTCTGTTATGTTGGGATTTAATAGAGTTTCTGTTGAGTTTTGTGGGTTACAGTTGTGCTGTGTGGAATAAAGTCTGTGTTTAGGTGAGGGACGGACTAAAACATGTAAACTTTTCTGCTGCATGGTGCTTTAATTAAAGTCACAAGTTTATTTGCTGATGCAGTGATGTTCATGCATGTGTGCTATTGCTAATGGCTGGATTATTTCACTTAATTCAGTTCCAGATACACAAAGTATTTGAGCAGCGTTTAGTTTAATTTTAGATTAAGAAATATCCTTTGTTTAGTGAACTAAAATGGAAAATGTTCACAGTAATAATGTGAAGTAAATATTAATGTAAATATTAGTTTTGGAAATTAAACTTAAATGGTTTAAAGCAATTTACAGTGTTAGAGGGTTTTTTATGAACAGACAGACAGACAGAAATAAATAAATAAATAAGAGTGAACAATAAAGGGAACTCAACACTGCATCACTGTACACTCACAGATAAACCGCAGCCGACTCTGACTGTAAAACCCAGAGTCAGGTTCACTGGAGGACACAGTACTCGGAGTGTGATGTGGAGACAGGGCACTGGTAGACAATTCACGTCGAGGAAAAGACTCAACACCCGGAATCCACGGGGGATGCAAAAACACAATCAACGTCTGGAGAGTCTCTGATGGAGGAAATTACTGGTGCAGAGCAGAACGAGGAAACTATTACAGCGAGTACAGTAATGCAGTTACGATAACAGTAAAAAGGTCTAGCTCTCTACTTTCTAACTGGTTTAATGGAAGACAACTTTGTGTTTGTTATAAAACATGATAAGTTACTGTAAGTCTTAAAATGAAGTTTAAACTAAATCTCAAATAAAATAATATAATAATAATAATAATTCCAGTATCACAAATCATCTGAAATATTTTCAGACATGTGAAGTGTGTTGTTTGCTCATTTCACAGAGAGACCCAAACCTGTAGTTGATGTTCATCCTGATAGACGTGTGTTCAGAGGAGAGACGGTCACTCTCACATGTGACACACAGCAGACAGGAGTCTGGCAGTACAGCTGGTATAAAGACAGAAAACTAGTTTATAGCCCAAGACAAAACCAGAACTATAAAATCCCATCTGTGGATTCATCTCATAGTGGTGTGTACAGCTGTAAAGGAACTCAGTCACAAGCACCAACATACTCACAGATGAGTGACGGAGTTACACTGACAGTATCAGGTGAGAGCTTCAGTCTCAACATTGAGTCTAAATGTGCAGAATATTTTTTTCAAATAGACTACAGTATTAAAAACATGCAGACAGAGAAACGTAAAAAGTAGTTTTAGAAGTAAATGAGATGTGTGCTACATAGAAAAGAGGTGTTGTGTCGTCATTAATGATCACACTGAAGCTCCGAAAGCAACTGCTTACTCTTTTACTAATGCTTTCAAACTTATGATGTGTGATATATTTTCAGAAGTGTTTTATGAGAAATGTAAAGTTCAAGGTTGAAAAACTCATATTTACTTCAGTGTTTAAAATGATTACCACTTGCATCTGATCTTTTCATTTTTGGCATTCATCTGCAAACTGAAATGTGATTGGTTTGACCTTTTTACAAATAATTGACAATCTATAGCCAGCAATGGCAAAGTGACAGAACCAAAGCCTTAGACCTGAGACTTTAAGATTATTCTTTGCAACCTTGTAAGCACTGGGATTTCCTTCTAGAAATAAAAAAATAAACAATATTGTTATGTGCAAAACAAAATATATAAATACAAATACAAAAATAAATAAATGAGAAGTGTTACATCCCTAGGATGTATGTATTTAAAGAGTAATTGTTGAGGTGTGTTTTTCCACCCTTTTGGGTGTGGTTATGTGTCCCCTGTGTGTGTCCCCTGGGGGGGTAACTTAAATAGTTATCTGCTAAGTTAATACGTCAAAAAGTAAGTTGTATCCCTGTTGACCAGCAGTGTGCGTGGTAACCACAGTGTATGTAAATTAACTTTTATCTTTATTTTCTTGTTAAGGTATTAAAAGGTACTGTAACTTATTTTGGTTTATTTGATTTATGCTTAGTTTGGAAGCTGTAGGGAGAGGGTGCCATTTTATTTTGTACTCATGTCTATCCCTGTTTTTGGTTAGTGAGGGAGTTGAGGAAAGCTTATGTTGTTGATTTCTTTTCTTTTACTCAAATAGGTTATTTAGTACTCCTCCTGTTAGTCAGCTGCTCTTTTGGTTGTGGTTTTAGCCGGGCTCTCTCTTGAAGAGCTTTATTGCTTCCATGATTCTAGCTTTCCTAAATAAATTAAGTTTGCCAAACTAGGTGGTTTTTGCATTTTTCTGGAGCAGAGGACTGGAGTGATTCCTCCATGTTTTTATTGATTTCTTCTGACTTTTATTGACTTCTTTCTTTATTGAATTCAACACTGCATCACTGTACACTCACAGATAAACCGCAGCCGACTCTGACTGTAAAACCCCAGAGTTCAGTGTTCACTGGAGACACAGTTACTCTGAGCTGTGATGTGGGACAGTTAACTGGATGGACAATTCACTGGAGAAAAGACTCAAACCCTGAATCCACGGGTGATGCAACTAAAACAATCAAGTCTGTGAGAGTCTCTGATGGAGGAGAGTACAGGTGTAGAGCAGAACGAGGAAACTACTACAGCGAGTACAGTAATGCAGTTACGATAACAGTAAAAGGTCAGAGCTCTCTTACGTTCTATACTTTTTTTAATGGAAGACAACTTTGTGTTTGTTAGAAAACATGATAATTACTGTCATACATTAACAATGTGTTGTCAGTTAAAATAATAAATAATAATAATAATTTAGGCTACACGTATCATCTGAAATATGTTCAGACATGCGAAGTGTGTTTTTTGCTCATTTCACAGAGAGACCCAAACCTGTAGTTGATGTTCATCCTGATGGACGTGTGTTCAGAGGAGAGACGGTCACTCTCACATGTGACACACAGCAGACAGGAGTCTGGCAGTACATCTGGTATAAAGACAGAAAACTAGTTTATAGCACAAGACAAAACCAGAACTATAAAATCCCATCTGTGGAATCATCTCATAGTGGTGTGTACAGCTGTAGAGGAACTCAGTCACAAGCACCAACATACTCACAGATGAGTGACGGAGTTACACTGACAGTATCAGGTGAGTCTGTTCATTTTTCCTTACATCATTTCAGAACAAACAGATTGAGTAGATAAGCAGGTAAATTTGATCTTAGTTTGACTCACCTATCATGCTCACAGTCAGATTATGTTATTATGATCTAGAAATCTTTTATAATATAATTATTTACTATCATTTTTAATCAATTGAACACATCCTTTCTGAATAAAGGTGTTAATTTATCAAATAAAAACAATCTAACTGATATCAAACTTCTGAACAGCAGTGTATCTGTGTAGCTCAAATCTTTTCTTACACTGCTCTGTATGAGCCACATCTGTGTTTTTATAAGAGGACTGAATCAATTAACTTTTATTTAATTGTGTCAGATGTGTCTTTACAGGACAGATGCTGTGCAGTGATTGTTTTAGAGAGTTGAATGCAGTTATTATTACACACAGATCATGTACTTGACCTCATGTGCTTCAAAACCCAGAAGACTTTGGTTAGTCTTTGAAACAAATTAAGAAACCTAAATAAAACCTGAGAGGTTTCTGTTCCTCCATTAAACGTCCAGGAAACCAAAACTTAGAAGATCCAAAAAAGCATGTGAAAATGTGAATAAAAGCCTAAATTACAATCTGTTTATCATATAAAGTGATCGTATCTCTTCTCAAGACTTGGATTAAACTGCTAGATTCATATGGATTTGTTTTATAACACCTTCATGACATTTTCTCATATGGTTGTCACTCTGCACTGCAAACTCACGTCTTGTGTGTTCTGTGTTTTTAGTAAAATTTAGTTTTCTTCACAGATTCCCCCAGATCTACACTGACTGTGACTCCAGACAGTCCTGTGTTCACTGGAGAGACAGTCACTCTGACGTGTGTGATTGAGTCTTACAGTAACTGGAGATATGAGTGGAATAAAGACAGAGACAGTGTAAAGTTACAGACGTCTGATCGTTACTCTGTAAACAGAGACACTCTCACTATCAGAGGAGTAATTACAGCTGATCAGGATCAGTACACGTGTAGAGGACAGAGAGATAAAAGACCAAACTCATCACAATCAAGCTCTGTTTCTCTCTCTGTGACGGGTGAGTTGAATATCATTGTTCTCATAAACTCACTTTACTACATGTCATGGTCAATATGAATGTCACACTTTCTTTTGAGCATTTAATGCATTTAATCTCACTTTTAATTTGTAGTAACCTAAATCTCATGACACAGAGACAAATGATGAAATGCAGAAACAAAACATTAGAGCTACTGGTAAAAAAAGCTGGTTTTGGATGCTAGATCTGATATGACAGTGTTTGTGTGTTTTTTTTTTTCACTGTCAGCCTTCACAAGCTTTAACTTGTACACAGAACAACTCACAGGGAAGCACTGCTGCAGTGAAATAATTCTCACTGCCAGAACATTATACGTAACCAGAAACAGACGTTATAACTCAGTGTAAGGAGGGTGTTTCAGAGTAGAGGGAGAGATTAGGATCATTTATTAACAACACATAATCAAAAGTAGATCCAGACAACAAAGACGAAGGCAAAAACAGAATAAAGCCAGACAAAGGGTAAAGAAGGCAAGACTCCACTGAAAACAACACAGACACATCCATAAAGGACACCAGACAAAGAACAAGCAAAAGACTGGAGTTTAAACACACTGCGTAACAAGAGGCTGATTAATCCTCATCGAAACAGACGGAAGTAACTGTGGTAACAAACAAGGCACATAGCAAACAGGAACTAGACACAGGAAGTGAAGAGAGGCAAGGAACCAAATATACTTTAAAACAAAAGTCTTTAAACACAAAACAGAGGAACACAAGACACCAATATAACACTTCATCACTGAAAGTTCAGACTGTCCAGGTGTTTCACAGCAGTTCATCTTTAGTGAGTATGATACAGAGACAAATAAAGCTGTAAAAAAGTGGAACATTTCTCAGTGATTATTAATCATTATGGCAGTTCTCAAAGGTTTTTAGTTATTTTATTTCTTAATCATATGTTCTGCATTCATGTAAAAACAGCTAAGAAACAGGTTAACGATTCATTCCTTTACTAGTGGAAATAAAAGTTCATATTTAAAGTACTCAGTGTAATTAAATAAATATATAAATGAATACACACATGAGACCATCACTCTCCACATCTCTCCTCTTTAACATCAGTGTCACACAAATACAGGAACTCGGAGGATCAGATCATGTTTCTGACTAGTTCACTGAAAGAGCTCCGTCTTCTTTCTTCACAGATTCACCCAGATCTACACTGACTGTGAGACCAGACAGTCCTGTATTCACTGGAGAAACAGTCAGTCTGACGTGTGTGATTGAGTCTTACAGTAACTGGAGATATGAGTGGTATAAAGGCAGAGACAGTGTAAAGTTACAGACGTCTGATCGTTACACTGTAAACAGAGACACTCTCACTATCAGACGAGTAATTACATCTGATCAGGATCAGTACACGTGTAGAGGACACATAGATGGAAGATCAGACTCATCACAATCAAGCTCTGTTTCTCTCTCTGTGACGGGTGAGTTGAATATCATTGTTCTCATAAACTCACTTTACTATATGAACACACACCGTGTCCAACATTTCAGCTCAACAACAAAAATGGTTATATTGCAAATTTAATTTAAACTGAAAGTTTGATCAAACTTTGAAGAAAGGTCTCTGTGGTTGTGGTAGATAATTATACATTGCATATTTTAGCAAATGTAGTAAGTCTATGGAGAAACTGTATGCTGTTCACAGTCCATCTCAGGCGTCGTAGGCTGAAATTCTGTACATAGTTTACACACTATAAACTGCAGACACAGTGAGGGTCGTACAGTTGTGTGCTGTGCTGAACCAAACACCTCAATCTGAACAGAGATTTAAAACACTAGGCTTCAGACACTTAAGACTCTTGATTCAAGATGATTCAAGATTTTATATTTGTCACATAAATGGTTGTATAGGGAATATATGACCAGCAGTGAAATGTAAGTCAGGTCCGCTCCATGGACAGTGCAATTATTAAAGAATACAAACACAAGAAAAATATATATAAAATAGTGATAGAGGAAAACTGGCCGTCATACACTACACGACTCACACAGAAACGTGCGCCTTGTTGCCAGGAGACACTTGACAAATAAAAATAATGTGTTCTTAAATCTGCTGAAAATATCAAACATGTTTGACTGGGTGGAATCAGAGTCTGACCGGGCAGACTGTGTGCACTACATGCCATTCACCGTACAGAAAATACGATATCTGTGAACAAATGACTGATTTGAGCCGCAGCTTCAGCGTCTATTAATAGGGGGCGGGGCTTCCAGATTCTACGACGTGTTTGATTGGACAGAAAGTTTGATGAGAAGCTGAAGTGTAGGGGGATGTCATTAACATCGTTGATCCATATTGGCAGAAGTGAGAGAGTGCAAGTTTTGAATGCTTATTTCTTGTAAATGTGAATTTTGTCTTTGTTTTGGAACACACTAGCTTATAGATAATGTTAAGGCTAACATATTCATACTAAAATCCAAAAAACTTTAAGATGATAAACACAAAGACCAAGTAGAAACTGTAGCTAGATTCAGTTCAGAATGCAGTTGTCAGTTTTGTAAATAAGCAAACTTTGTGTTCAGCACTGAATTAGAGTGATAGAAGCACGATATGTACAGTGATGCCAGTGTACACTGTTTAAAAGCTTCATCTCAACAATGAATGCCACTCTGATGATGGCACTTATTCTGTCCTATCTGTACCTGAAAAAAATGTAACTTCATAAGGTTACAGATTACGTTCTAAAAATTCTTAAACCATTTCTCAATAATTGGAGTAATAGTTTGACCAAAAGCTCAAATTTTTACGAACCTGCATGACTTTACTCCCTGGAACACAAATGGCATCACAATGGAAAGCACTGGCTGCTCTTTTCAATACAACAATAATGAATGAGGACCAGTGGCTCTTAAAAATGACAAAAATCACCAGTAAATTATTGATATGTCTGTTACACAAAAAGTAGTTTAACATATTTATTTCTTTATAACAGCATGAAATTAGGTATTTTCTGAGAACACATATAGACAGTTTCCGTATTCAGTTAAGACTGAATCTACAAGCTCCCAAATATAAAGATTGAGATTATATGTAAAGATCATACGGATGTAACACTTCAATGTAAGTCTCACAATTGGTTATTTGTCTGCTTTTATCTTGATCAGATTCACCCAGATCTACACTGACTGTGACTCCAGACAGTCCTGTGTTCACTGGAGAGACAGTCACTCTGAAGTGTGTGATTGAGACTCACAGTGACTGGAGATATGAGTGGTATAAAGGCAGAGACAGTGTAATGTTACAGACGTCTGATCGTTACACTGTAAACAGAGACACTCTCACTATCAGAGGAGTAATTACAGCTGATCAGGATCAGTACACGTGTAGAGGACAGAGAGATAAAAGACCAAAATCATCACAGGAGAGTAAACGAATACATCTGTCTGTTAATGGTGAGTAAATACTGTGATAAACACTAGCATTACCAGGCACTACATGATACAAAAAAAAATTAAGTAAATATCAGTTTTGGGTGGTTTAAACATACCTGCTTTTAGCAAAACAAGGTTTATTATAGAATGTGTCGGATGCATAAACATAAATGCTATCTTTCTGATGAAATTAGTGTTATACCCAGCGGGGGCATGGGTGTAAAGTCAGAGGTCTGGGAATATTGAGTGATTTTATGTATCTTTGTAATAGTATAATGCAGTATGTCACTCACGAACAGATCTGCATATTTGTCATGTTCTCCTGTCTCGCAGCTTCATCTTCTCTTCTGGTCATTGGTGTGGTTGTGGGATTGAGTGTTTGCTTGTTGTTCTTCATCTCACTGCTGCTGCTGTGGAGATACAAGAAGAACAAAGGTGTGGAGCAGTTCATGACATGATTAATACAACTGAACAGCAACAAATGAAAGATACAGTTTATGAATAAAGGCTCATGATAAGATCTAAATTTCAGCCTAAAGAGTCACTGTAATCACTGCAGATACTCGTAAGTGACCATAATGCTCTTTGTTTCTATTATAGATCAGCAGCGTAACATTAACCAGACATCAGTCCCAAATCAATCTGCAGAATCTCAACCAGAAAAATCTCCTCTACAGTCTGGTCAGCCTCAATAACTAATCATTTAAAGTGATAGTCTTCTGTGGATATTTTCAAAATGGTCTCAGTTGCTTTATTTTTTTCCCATACAATTAAAGTCAGTGGGGCCTAATGGTGATTGGACACCAGAACATTCTTCAAATTTTTGAACTATTCCTTTAAACTTATATATATATATATCTTTGTACCTTTTATCCTTAAATGCTTGTTTGCTGTCCAGCAGGTTCTGATCACATTTATGACGTTGTGACTGAAGTGAATAAGAGAGATAAAGGTTGATTCATAAGCCTAATTTAAACACATATCATTCAAAATCAACAAATATCATTCATTTAATCATATAAGCTTTTTTTAAGGTGATCCGGAGCCATTGGCAGATGTCACATATTCAGAGGTCACTGTCAAGAAAAACAAGAAAAAGATGGACAAAGGTTAACATACATTCTCTTAACTTCACCTGAACAATATGGTCATCGTCAGAGACATTAATACTTTTCTAATTAATTAAATAAAAGTGCATATTTCTTTCTGATATTTTTTTTCTAGATGATAGCATGCCAGAGCCAAATGATGTGACATACTCAGAAGTCAGAAACAAAGTAAAGAAATCCAAAAGCAATGGTGAGATCCTGTTTTTCCTAAAGTACAATATTTCCAGCTTGTTCTGAACACTTTGACTGATCCTCTGTTCTGTATTATATATTAATACTGCAGGACCCAGTGATCTGGTTTATGCACAGATTGATTTACAGGACAAAAAGAAAACCAAGGGCAAAGGTAAACACACAGCAAACTGCATCATCACATTTCATCACATTTAACGCTGATATAGTAATTTTATCAGAAAAAATAAACCCTTTACAAACATAAAGACTGATAGAACCAATTACATTTTTTAGAAACACAAAAGCACATAACATTCACATCTGCCTGGTTCTGCATTCCTGAATTTAGATCAGAAATAAAACAGGCCTATAGCCAGAGAGTCACATAACCAACCTCTTGTTTTTCATGATAGGGGCTGGACTTCGTAATATTCTGTTTGAAATGAAATCTAAGGACAAACAAAGAGGTAAATAAAGAGATGATCTGAAATGTTGTCATCAGCAGGTTACAGATCATGTGAAAATGTTTAAAATAATATAGCCTAAACATTTTTACAGAACCTGCTAATAAAATAAAATAATTAGAATGATTGATTGTAATTAACATTTTTAATCAATATACTCTTCTGTGGTTTCTTTGTGGTTTGAGCCATCGCTCCGTCCTCATATGATCAGTTATTAATGTAGTTCAAATGTCTGTTGTTCTGTATCAGGAAAGAGCAGTGAGTCTGGAGACACTTTGTACTCTGAACTGAAGCACAACACAGACAGAGGTGAGAGAAACACAAAGTCAAGCTTCATCACTTTTACAGTCAAACCACTCACCTTAAGAATTAACTATCAAGCACCGTTTCTGCTACACATCACAATGATTCCTAAAGTCACATGGCTTGTTGAAGAAAATCATGTATTTTATCATTAGTTTGCTGTTATTTATCATTTGTGTTCTTCAGGTGCTGATGCTGGTGATGCAACCTATGCTCAACCTATGAGGAAGAAGAATAAACCACGTAAGAATTATGTTACAATTATACAATCATTTTTACAATAACTGAAAATGTCATAGTTTCCACTCGTCCGTGTAAATTGTGGCATGTATTGATTATTTTACATTATACATCTGCTTTAAATGATTCAGTTATTTGTGATGATCAGAGGTTCATTGTGATCTTAAAACTTATTCGTCAAGAGAATGAGCTCATTATTCACATCACCTGCATAATGCATCATCTTTTATCTGCATGATCTGTTTAAAGGTCCCTGAGTGCAGTGAAGACAACAGACGGCTAAAAAAGATTCACAGCAGCAGACACTGTGACGCTTTGCTTAAGAAATTAATCTGAGTGAACTGCTGACGCACGTGCTTGAGTAAATTACTTTAGAGATACATATAACCTCTGTACACGTATTATGTAAGCAAAACAAATGCCTCTCTAGAATATTAGTTTTTTTCTCCAGTGTTAGATCATGCTTCCACGCCAGATAATTAAGATGAAGCCCCGGACGCCAGATCCCATCAGAAAATATCTGTTATTTCTGGTAACAGAACAACTCGTCAGCAAAATTGCCTAATACCCTAAATCTGTTTGCAAATCTTGTCTGGTATCCAAAATACCCAAACCTGTATTAACTGGTCTTCTCTATCAGCCAATAAGTTGAATGGATTAATGATAAATTATATAAAATAATATAAAAGAAAGAAAGTAAACACACAACACGAATGGATGGTGCTTCTGACACAAACACATGCATTTGAGGATGATCAGTGCCTTCAACAGGGTGAGCCCCACTTATGTTTAACACTGCTTCTAAGATCTTATACATTAGATATAATTGCTGTGCTGCAGTAGAGAACCAACAGAATAAAAAAGTGTTGTGAGTAATATGAATAAAACAGTTGATTTTTTTTTGTGTTATTAGATTACCAATTTAATAGGAGAACATTTTTGGTCATCCAGTCTTTTACATTTTGCACACTTGGTTAGCTTAGATAATTTAGAAGTTTCATCTGGTCTTGTTGAAATATATAGTTGAATATCATCAGCATAACAATGAAAAATAATTTCATACTTTCTAATAATATTACCGAGGGGCAACATACATATTGAAAATAGCAGAGGACCTAGGACAGATCCTTGTGGCACTCCACACTTTACTGGGGAAAATTGGGATTAGGTATGACTCACCGTTTTTAATGAACAAAGTGGTAAGCAATCGGGAATAGGTAGGATCTTAAACAATTCTTAAACCTCTGCCCTTGAATACCCCTATATTTGGTACTCTCTAGGAATTGTCATGATCTATGGTGTCGAACGCAGCACTAAGATCAAGTAAACCTAGCAATGAGATGCAGCCTTGGTCTGATGCAAGAAGCAAGCCCTTTGTAATTTTAACAAGTGCAGTTTCTGTGCTATGGTGGGGCCTGAAACCTGAAAATCTTCTACAGATACTTTTTTCAGGAAGGAGCACAATTGAGCAGACACAACTTTTTCTAAAATTATAGACATAAACGGAATATTTTTCAAATGCGTCTGTAATTTGCCAGTTCAATAGGATCTAGCTGAGGTTTCTTATTAAGAGGCTTAATAACCGCCTGCTTGAATGGTTTTTGGGATGTGACCTCAAAGACAATGATGAGTTAATAATATTGAGAAGCGGTTTTTCTGCTACAGGTAAAAACTCTTTCAGTAATTTAGTGGGTACAGGATCTAATAAACATGTTGTTGGTTTAGATGCAGTGATAAGTTAATTTAGCTCTTCCTGTCCTATAGTTGTAAAGCACTGCAGTTTATCTTTGGTTGTGATGAATGAAACTGAAGTATTATACGCTGTAGAATCTACATTTTTTATTGTATTTCTGATGTTATCTATTTTCTCAGTGAAGAAAGAAAGAGAAAGCATAAAGTCTTACTGTGCTGCCTTCAAATGCAACAAGAAAATTAAACTGAAGAGCAACAGTCAGAAAGATTTATGTCTGCAAGAAGTGCGGACAGCAAGTAAATTCAGTCAAAATCAGCAAAATCCTCAAAAAGAAGCAGACAGTTTTCCATTGGTTCTGCAGCTATCAGAGCAAGAGCTAAGGCTGAAGCGGGCCGTGCACAGCTGTCCTTTGCTGAACAAGAAGCGGATGTAATAAAGAAAAAAGCTGATTTAGATGCAAGTCTACATGTTCTTAAAAGTAGAAAGGCAGTTGCTGTTGCATTAGCGAAGGCTGCAGCTTATGAAGAAGCAATTGAAAGTAGAGAGTTAGTTGAGGAACCCCAAGTCCCCGAACAACCTCTCAGCCCAGCTGAACCGACTAATGATTATGTGCAAAAGCTCTCACAAGCATGTCTTGAAGACATCCATACATGGTAAGCTCTAGTCTGTTAAAGTTTGATGACCATGCTGAAAATTACTGGTCATGGAAAGCATATTTTAAGAGTGCTTCTAAAGATCTTAACTTGACACCCCAAGAAGAACTTGATTTGTTGACAAAATGGCTTGGACCTGAGTCATCAGAGCATGCCAAACTAATTTGTTCTATACATGTTCTTCATCCTGAATCAGGCCTTAACATGTTGTGGCAAAGACTGGAAGAAAAGTTATGGAGCACCAGAAATGGTGGAGCATGCCTTGTTGAAAAAGCTAGAGGACTTCCCAAGGCTTAGCAACAGAGACAGTCACAAACTTAGAGAATTAGGAGATATCCTACTAGAATTGGAATGTGCTAAGTGTGAAGGGTACCTTCCTGGACTTGATTATTTAGACACGGCTTGTGAATTGAAACCCATAGTGGAAAAACTCCCATACAGCCTGCAGGAGAGATAGATAACTAAAGGATTTAGATACAAGGAAGAGTACAACGTCCCATTCCCTCCATTCATAATATTCTCCAGATTTGTGAGACAACAGGCGAAAATCAGAAATGATCTGAGCTTTTTTCTTCCCACACCAACAAATCAGTTCACTAAAACAGAAAAGGTAGTGAGACAGAAAGTTCCCGTGCATGTACACAAAAGAAAAACCCTGCAGATCATGCTTCACGACTTGCTCCAGCAATCCTGTTGCAACACACAAACTGGCTTTCAGGACCACCTTTTTTATCACAAGTCCAAGCAGAAGAGATTCTTGACAAACAGGACTTTGCTCTCATAAATCCTGAGACGGATGATGAGATTTGTCCTGATGTTGTGACTTTGTTAATCAAAACCTCACAGAGTCACCTAGGTTGTCATCGCTTCATGCATTTTTCTAGTTGGAAGACACTCATTCATACTTTGGCCAAACTCATTCATGTAGCCGTATCTTTCCAAAAAGTAAATAATGCAGGTCACAAAGGATGGCAACAATACAGAGATCCATGCAGTGTTACAGAACTTCTCAAGGCTAAAAACCTGGTTATTGGTTCTGTTCAGCGTGAAGTATTCAAAGAAGAATACACATGCATAGAAAAGGGACAAGCAATCGCAAAACAAAGTCCTCTCAAGAGCCTCAATCCATTTGTGGATGAAAATGGCTTACTCAGGATTAGAGGTCGCATAGCATCTGCCGATGTATGTGTGGAAGAAAAACACCCTCTCATTCGTCCAAGAACGCATCGCATTTCCACACTTATTGTGAGATATTATCACAAGCAGGTAGAGCATCAAGGAGCTCATAGAATCCATGATGACATCTAGCTTCATCAATGCTTTACGGAGGTTCTTCTCTATCGAGGTCCAGCCAAACTTCTCCGTTCGGACAGAGGAACAAATTTTGTGGGTGCATGTAAAGAACTAAAAATGGACACTGATGATCCATCCCTACAAAATTACCTGAAAGAGAAAGGGTGTACATGGCTGTTCAATCCCCCACATTCATCACACTATGGACTATCCTCACACGACACACTAGAGGAGGTAGTGCCAAAAGCAAACGATGGGCAGTAATCATTACATGCATGTCTACCAGAGCTGTGCACATAGAGCTCATAGAATCCATGACGACATCTAGCTTCATCAACGCTTTATGGAGGTTCTTCTCTATCGAGGTCCAACCAAACTTCTCCATTCGGACAGAGGAACAAATTTTGTGGGTGCATGTAAAGAACTAAAAATGGACACTGATGATCCATCCCTACAAAATTACCTGAAAGAGAAAGGGTGTACATGGCTGTTCAATCCCCCACATTCATCACACATGGGGGGCTCATGGGAAAGACTAATTGGGTTAAACAGGCATATTTTAGATGCCATGTTGTTAAAGACTGGACCCGGTAGACTCACTCATGTAGTCTTGAGCATCTTAATGGCAGAGGTAATAGCTATCATGAAAGACCGTTACTGCCAGTATCTACGGACCCTGAAAACCCAACAGTTCTTACCCCATCAATGATTCTAAACCAAAAGATAAATGCCTTGGCAGTAGGGATGGGCGATATCTTATCGTTTGCGATATACCGGTAAAAATTATCCACACGATAAGAATTCGTCTTCCCGCGATAATAACGATAAAGTTTAGTTGTTGACATATTTCTGTGTGCGACTGTGTGGAGTGACGTGAAGGAAGGCGGACATGAAATTGAGCAGCTCCTTCTACAATCTGGAACAGGTTTGGATAGGGCTGTACAGTGCGACAGTAACCGGTCTGAGCCTTGAGTAAATGTACTACAGCAGCACGTGTGCAACACAGTTTTACATGTGTATTAGTCGTTTACAAACCTGTTGTCCAACGAAGATATTTTAATTTATTGACATGTTTTTTCTCCATATTAACTTCATAACATAGTCGAGTGTTTGAAATAACTTATTTTTGTGATCAGACGTGGTTTCGTATCACAGAATAAGGCAGAAATCATACTATTTTATAGCATTATATACAGTGATAAAGGCTATGTCGATTAGCATTGCATTATAAATATACTTTATCCTTATAAAAAATACCCAAGATTGCTTGAAGAACACAGATACCATATATTTTGTGCAATCGCATGTTTATTGTCTTCAGGTTTCCACAGTTAAAATTTCTCTATCTGCGTTTTATTCAGCTACAGCGATCACTGGATACTTCTTCCTGGAGCATTACTTCTACTAACTATGCATAAGTGGAGTTTCTGCGCAAGGGCACCCTCCGGCTTCCAGTATGAATTAAACAGTCATTACATTACGTGTGTATTCAGTAATGCTCACAAAACTCTATTGTGGGTAAAAATAGGAAAGATAATACTTTTCTCTAAAGCAGTGGTCGCCAACACGTCGATCGCGATTCTGGTAGATCTTTATCACTAACCCAGTAGATCCCGAAAAAAAACTTAAAATAAGTACAAAAATGCATTACATTTATGGGGTTATATTAATGTATCACTGAAGGGTACTGTCTTGAGAAAAGTTTCGATGGCAATTACATTTTCTTCTCCGTATAAAGCGCAGCTCTGCTTTGTTTACAGCGGTAAACAAGGAAACGCTATATTGCGGTCGGTTCAAAAGCAGTGTTGTTGGGCTACTTAACACTGTTGCCGCGGGTTGCTGTTCATGTCCGCGGGTTGAAGCGACCCCAATAACGTGATATTTAGTCCCTGGAATGTGAATTTTACTTGAAGATCCCCGCCGAAAAACGTGTATTTTACCCCCGGAATGCGATTTTTACAGGGGAACCCAACCCTCCTCAAAACGAGATTGGACTAGTTTTATTGCGAAAACCTGGCAACTCTGTTCATAGGCGCCACCTGCTGTCAGAGAGTGTGTCTCATTCAGACCTGCTGTTTTTGTTTCGTGCAGATGTTTTATGTAGCAAATAAATAAATAAATATCACCTAAAGTCAGACCATTCTGTTTTTGTTTTAAATCCTGAAATTAATCTAAATCAAATCAAAAACAACTGCCCGTGCAGATCATGATTAAAATGCAGTGGTTGCCTCTAATTTCAAATGGCTAGATATTTTTGTTTAAAGCCAGTTTGTTTGTTATAAAGCAAATAGCCAATAAATAAATTTGCTTAAAAATCAGTATCAGTATCAGAATCCAATTGGCTAGTTAAAAAAAGAAAAAAAAAAGAAAATCTGAATTCTGAATCAGCTATGATCGGCGCATCACTAATTAAAATACTAAGTAAAAGGCCTCAAATTTGAAGTACAATCTGGGATGTCTTTTTCTATCAATTCTTCAATAGGTAGATCTTGTCTTTCATAAAGGCCGAGGTCAGGGATCTTGGGCCTAAAAAGGTTGGTGACCACTGCTCTAAAGAAACAGGATTCCCTAAATTATCATCATTGATATCGTTATCGCAATAAATATCAGAAATTATCGTGATATATTTTTAAGCCCATATCGCCCATCCCTACTTGTCACCCCCTTCTGGAAACTTTGATGCGTCGCACCTGCATGAGAAACAGTGGAACAAGTCCAATGCTTGGCAGATACGTTTTGGAAGTGATGGCGGGGAGAGTATTTGTCCTCTTTACAAAGCCGCAGAAAGTGGACAGAGAACAGACCCAACATAAAATGTGGAGATGTAGTATTGCTCAAAGACAGCCAGGTACAGAGAAATGAATGGCCTATGGGACTTATTGTTAACCCTTTCCCAAGTCGAGATGCAAAGGTACGCAAGGTGGAAGTGAAAGTTGCAAAACAAGGAACTGTTAAAAACGTATTGAGGCCAGTAACAGAAATCATAGTTCTTCTGTCACAAGAAAAGACTGCTTAAGACTGTGTTCCTAATATTAAGGATCAGTTGTGGCATTAAGTGATAGTGCCAGATGGGGAGTGTGCTGCCTTCTTTGACTATCAGGACTTCTATTTTGAAGTTATTGTTTGAGTAACACTGACATCTAGTGGCTGTTCAGCCATTTTATTTAGTTAAAAGCAAGGAGTAGCCAGAGCACACAGCTTGAAAAGGCATACGACATGCTTTGGAAAGGTCTTTTAATTAAACTAGACAGATTGGGCATTAAAGGAAGAATGTATAATTGGATAATGAGTTTTTTATCTGACCGAACTATACAAGTAAGAGTAGGCTCTTCTTTTTCAAAATGCTATTTAATAGAAAATGGAACACCTCAAGGGAGTGTCTGCAGCCCAATATTTTTCAATATAATGATTAATGATATATTCTGTGAAATTGGACCGGGAATAGGAAAATCTTTGTATGCTGACGATGGAACATTATGGAAGAAAGGACGGAATGTTTCATATGCAGTAAAAAGCATGTAGACAGCAGTAGATGCAGTAGAAAGATTGGCAAGGAAATGGGGTTGTCGATTGTCATTGTCAAAAACAAAAGTCATTTGTTTCTCAAAAAAGAAAATAACTCCCATAGCCAGAATTCATCTTTATGGACAAGTATTGGAACAAGTATCAAATATCAGATTTTTAGGAGCATGGATGGATACAAAACTGACCTTTGCAATACAAATACAAAATATAGCTGATAAATGCAAAAAAGGAATAAACATATTAAGATGTTTAGCAGGGGTAGAATGGGGTGCAAGCCGGCATTCATTAAGGAGTATATGCTGTGCGTTGATAAGATCAACAATAGATTATGGGTGCATAGTGTATAGATCTGCTTCAGCAACGTTATTGAAAAAGATAGACATTATTCAAGCACAAGCCTTGCGAGTATGTTGTGGTGCATTTAAGACCTCTCCAGTATCAGCAATTCAGGTGGAAATGGCAGAGACACCAATGGAAATTCGCAGACTTAAATTGACTTTGGCATATTGGACCTCTTTAAAAGGACACATTGAAACCAATCCAGCTAAAAAATATATTGATGGAGTGTTGGGAACATAACTCAAATAATACATGTTTTGGATGGGCTGTAAAAAAAGAGGCTGAGGATATTGGATTGACAAGAATAGGTGTAAGTCCTATAGTGGAAATTCCCATAATACCTCCGTGGTTATTTCCAATACCTATAGTAGACCTTCAGATTTTGGAAGAAATTAATAATAAAAAGGGTTATGTTTCCAATAATGAGATTGCACAAATATACATGGATCAAAATTATAGTCAGGAAATTAAAATATTTACAGATGGATCCAAAGATCCTGTTCCAGGAAATACGGCAGTTTCTATATGCATTCCTCATTTTAAGATTAAAATTGCAAAAAGGACAAGTAATCATTTATCAGTTTATTCAGCAGAAATGATAGCCATTCTGATAGCTCTTAATTGGGTCGAGGAAATACAGCCATTAAGAACAGTTATTTGCTCAGACTCTTATTCTGTCTTAATAAGTTTATTAAGTGGCAAGTCTACATCTAGACAAGACATATTATATGATATCCTACAAAGCATGTTCAAAATTCACCAATATAGATTAAGTATTTCATTTTTATGGGTACCGGCACATGTTGGGATAGAGGGAAATGAGGAAGCTGATCAAATGGCCAAGAAGGCATTAAAACAAACCGATATAGATATAAATATATCACTTAGTAAAGCAGAAATGAAAGGAATAATCAGAGGGGCTATGATTAGGAAATGGCAAAAGATGTGGGATAGGGACATAAAGGGTCGGCATCTATACAACATTCAAAAACAAGTTGGAAATGGAAGGAAAAACTTTGGAAGTAGGAAGGAGGACACAATAATATCTAGACTCCGTATTGGTCACACAGCTCTTAATCAATCATTATTTATTATTGGTAAACATGAATCAGGTAATTGCAATAAATGTGGTATACCAGAGACTGTGGAACATATCCTATTACATTGTGAAGCATATGAAAGAGAAAGAATGCGATTAATAGAAGAATTAAGTTTGTTGAATATTGAAAGAATTACAATTAAGACAATACTTGAGTATGCTTCAGCACAGTATAAAGTCTATAATGCAATTATTAATTATTTGAAAGGAAAAGGTTTAATAAATAGAATTTGAAGATCACATAATGAAGTATATAAAATTATTGTATCCTTGTGTAATACTCCTTTGGTCAAATAAAGGTTAGTAGAATTTTTTTTATATATATTATATATATATATATGCTGTCACCAATATACGTCATGCTCCACACTCCAGTCCAGTAGGTGGCGGAAATGCACCTTTTAAGTGGGTTTGCCAACTGCCATTAAAAAGAAAAGAAGAAGCAAGCAAGCAAGCAATGAATAGAAGAAGAAGCACCAGCTTGATAGATGGTTGCTTCTAAGTTCTCTCTTTACGCTGTTCCTGGGACACTATTTGTCTGTAAGTGACTGAAAGATATTGTTTTCATATTAAGAAAGTGTTATTGTTGCTTTCAGAAATGTATAACTTACCTGCCAGTAGTTTATGTTTTGTGTTTAGGTTTTTATTAGTGTATTTGTATATTGATATGTCTATTTTGTTCTGTATTTTCAGTTTTATACTCAGTTTGGGAGTATAAAATGGGGGAAAAAAATGACATTTCAATTAAACCCAGGAAACGTTACACCTTGAGTCATTGTTGGAGCTTTAGCCCTCATGTTAGCTGACTGTCTAGCCGTGCAGAGCAACACATCATGAGGACAGTATAATTACTATTAAACTGTGAGGGAATATTTAGATCGGGTGGCATCGGGTTATTTGTTTACAGTGTTGGGCAAGTTACTCTGAAAATGTAATCAAATGATTGATTACTGATTACTCCTTTTAAAAGTAATCATATTACTGTTTTGATCACTTTATTTCAAAAAGTAATTAGTAAGTAGCTACATTACTAGTTACGTTACACGCTCCCGATAAATATTTGTTATTAAAGCATCAACATTCACCAAACACTTCATGCTTATAACAGTAGCTTGGTGGAATAGACTCATTTAGACCAATATAATCATTAGGTTGGAGCCAGGTTTCAGTCAAGCAGAGTACATCAAAACTATGATCTGTGATCATTTCATTTACTATAACTGCTTTGGGTGCGAGTGATCTAATGTTTAGGAGCCCAAACTTTAACAATTATTTTTGTTCATTTATTTTAAATTTTTCTGGTTTAATCACGATCAGATTTTTTCTAGATCCTGCATTAAATTTATATTTTGACCTCACTATTCGGGGAACAGACACAGTCTTTATAAATTTGTAAACAGAGCAAGTACTTCTATCATTTAAGCGGGTATAACATAGCAGTTATTTGAGAATTGGCTTATTAGTCATATGGAGCGTAGCGTCCTGAAGATGTTGTCCAACAGGAGTTCCG
This sequence comes from Sinocyclocheilus anophthalmus, assembly GCA_018155175.1. Taxonomy (NCBI): domain Eukaryota; kingdom Metazoa; phylum Chordata; class Actinopteri; order Cypriniformes; family Cyprinidae; genus Sinocyclocheilus; species Sinocyclocheilus anophthalmus. The sequence goes on along the minus strand of JADLZN010009273.1, from coordinate 12,783 downwards.
CTCCGACTCTGCTGGGGTGCAGGCCATCAGCTCGAAAAGCCTAGGTCGCTCCCAGAAAACATTCCAATTATTAACAAAGAGCAGTTTCTGCCTTTCCATTTGCATTGAAATCTTTATTACAAGCAATCCTGCGGTTCATCAAGAACTTTGTTTTCCTACCTCCACAAATGCCATCTATTATTGCCTTATCTAAAAATGCTCTTTTCCTTTAAACCTAGCCAAAAAAACATATGTGTTGACTGTGAAACACAGTACACTTTAATTACACTGAACCAGCAATTTAAAAACAAAACTTTTGTTTTTGCCCCATTTTTCAGAGTTGAACTCAAAGATCTAAGATTTTTTCTATGTACACAAAAGGCCTATTTCTCTCAAATATTGTTCACAAATCTGTCTAAATCTGTGTTAGTGAGCACTTCTCCTTTGCCGAGATAAAACATCCACCTCACAGGTGTGGCATATCAAGATGCTGATTAGACAGCATGATTATTGCACAGGTGTGCCTTAAGCTGGCCACAATAAAAGGCCACTCTAAAAGTGCAGTTTTACGTATTGGGGGGTCCAGGGGACCGGGAAAACCAGTCAGTACTGTTATGGACCATATGATAACAGGTATGTGACCACCATTGCCTCACGTAGTGCCACCCATCTCCTTCGCATAGAGTGATCAGGTTGTTGATTGTGGCCTGTGTAATGTTGATCCACTCCTCTTCAATGGCTGTGCAAAATTGCTGGATATTGGCAGGAACTGGAACACGCTGTCGTATACGCCGATCCAGAGCATCCAAACATGCTCAATGGGTGACATGTCCGGTGAGTATGCTGGCCATGCAAGAACTGGGATGTTTTCAGCTTCCAGGAATTGTGTACAGATCCTTGCAACATGGGGCCGTGCATTAGCATGCTGCAACATGAGGTGATGGTCGTGGAGAAATGGCACAACAATGGGCCTCAGGATATCGTCAAGGTATCTCTGTGCGTTCAAAATGCCATAAATAAAATGCACCTGTGTTCATTGTCCATAACATACGCCTGCCCATACCATAACCCCAACGCCACCATGGGCCACTCGATCCACAAAATTGACATCAGCAAACCGCTCACCCACACGACGCCATACACGCTGTCTGCCATCTGCCCTGTACAGTGAAAACCGGGATTCATCCGTGAAGAGAACACCCCTCCAAAGTGCCAGACGCCATCGAATGTGAGCATTTGCCCACTCAAGTCGATTACGACGATGAACTGCAGATGAGCTGTCGAGATGAATAAACAACCTCGCACCCAGGCTACAAAATTGTTCTTCTTTGTAAGCGAACTAGTTATGGGGAAATATGAATAATTAACCATAACTAGTTATAATTAACTATTAATATTTTAGATCCACTGTAGATATTTAGCTGAACACTCAGGGTCAACTGTCTTTGTCAATTCTAAGAACGTTAATTTCCTGGTTAAGGGAAATAACTTTCTTACTGTACAATTCTATAAGCTTGTAACGTAAATCTGCATGATTATTGACTCCGGTTATGAGTAAACAATGAACACGTCAAGTGTGATACAAGTAAGGTTTTATTAACTACATAAACACTTAAACTAGTCTAACATACTACATAAACACATTAAGCTGTCCAACATAAACATACACAACACACACACACATACGTTGGTATAGGAAAGGGTTAAAGTTTAACTCAGGATAGAAAGAGGCATAAAGAATGGATTTTATGGAACAATTTGCATGTATATTCAACAGATCAAAGCCTTCAGGGATACGTCAGATGCTGAGTTCAAACACACCTTTGTAAAAGGTGTAACTGATACTTAATGTATCAATTAATAAGACTAAGTTTGATACTTAGCGAGTCTCGGCGGTCTGAAAGAGATTCCTGATGCAAATCTTAAAGCTTCCCGTTGATCTTTGCTGAATTCGGGTCGATGAAAAGAACCAGTTTGAGTCAGAGTCACTTGATGAATGGAAAGGACTAGGCCGAAGAAAGGCCTGGCCCAATGCTTTGGTATCCTGAAGCATTTTTCCCATCTTCTTAGCTTCTGAACGAACCACCGACTGGGGAGGGTCACATGGTGTGTCAGCTTTAAGATCAGAGAAGATCCCCGCCTCTCAAGATGGGCTTATCCAATGAGAAAGGCCTTTTTGGGGGGGGAAATCCCAGCGGGAGGTTGGAAATACTGGGGAGTTTTATGGCTCTTTGTCTCTAAGCATGGTATTTTGCATATGTAATTCGCTTGGGTGTTGAGGCACAAATTAGTAAAGATTCTTAGAACATCAATATGTTGCATAGGTATCAGCATATAATATACACGCTTGTTTCGATCATAAGAAGGCAAATTCATAGATACTAGACATGGTAGATTTACTTATATGAATGAGTGGTTTATCGTAAGCAGGAATAAAAATAGTCTATAATACAACAGATAAATACAAAACAGCAATAATATACACAATGGGCTGAAGAAAATGTGTGTTCATTCAAAGAAAGGTTTTCCTATGAATTAATTAATAGAAAAGTCAATTTCTACTGTGCATTTGTCCTGGGGACAAAGAGTGGGTTATCCTACTCACATTCCTGGAGGCGTAATAAAACCAGTGATATCATGATTCGTTGTCATGGTGACCAGAGGCCTGTTATGCCTTTCTGAGGTGTTAGGTGCACTTCGGGGAAAGGGTCCATAGACCCTCACAGTTGATTTGTTGACTGAGGGGTGTTACAGAGTATTTGTTAAATATAACAAAAAGTTGTGTGTCTGATTGGTCCAAATGCTACACTTTTTTTCTGTTTCATTTTAAAAATTAATAAAGAAAATAATTACAAAACAGACATCACTATTGTGAGTATGGATGTTATCACAAACATACAAAGCAATCCTCAGAGTCTATAAGCAGCCAGCAAAGGGCAGATGTCTGATTTACTTACATTTTTCGTCTTGTCGCACTGAAATAAAATGGTACATTTGATTTTGGAGAGAAGATGCTACATCAGGAAGTCCAAAGATTTTGTGGGAACACAAAAATTATATTTGAGGTCTCTCATGTACAAATCCTGTTACAGTTAACTTCCACTTTTCAATCCTGGAAATGTGAATAGGGTCCATTAATTGCTCCACAAAGGATGGAGGACAGCGGAAACATCCTGAGGATGTTTTGAGCAAGATATTATTCACATTATACAGTTTAACACTGCATCTTACTTTGTTAATATTTATTTATTTCTTATTTCAAACTTCAGCAACAGATTTCATGCGTGAAAGTTGAATAGTCTGGAGCCCTGCAGTGTTACTCTCATCTTCACAAAAATATTTGCTAATTATATTCAAAATCCACCAGCATTGCAACACTGACTATTGTGAAATGGCCTGAACATTGTGTCAGTTTGTGAGCTTCAAAAGGAACTGAAACCTCACAGAATTGTCATTATTTTCCTGTAGGTCAGCAATATACTCATCTGCATCAACACGTCACTAAATGCTTCACTTCATCTTCTCAGGAAGTGCTGTGCTGGGTGATGAAACGCTTCTGCTCTTGCACTAGTGTGAGGAGTTTTATCTCTCTTCTGTTTCGCTGTATATCTGCTGTCAAGCTATGAGAAGCTATGAAAATACTTTTTGTACGCAAAGAAAACAAAAATAATGACATTACCAAAAATTCTTCTCTTCCATGTCAGTCTGAATTGCATACTCTGCTCGTAAACCAACGTGTTCTTGTAGCGTTATACATACGGGGAATCACTTTTAACGATGTCCTTACTACATTTCTGTGCCTGGCAACATTTCAGTTACGTTGGCGTCTATGCGGGGTTAGAAAGCTCTCGGATTTCATCAAGAATATCTTACTTTGTGTTCCGAAGATGAACAAAGGTCTTATGGGTTTAGAACGACAAGAGAATGAGTAATTAATGACAGAATTTTTCAAATTTGGGTGAAATGTCAGGTTTCAGTTTGACCTTTAAGAGGCCTAACAAAAGTGTTAAGCGAGTGGTGGCGTTGAGCTTATAGTTGTTGGTTTTACTTCTGCTTCGTTCTCTGCAGCTCTTTTCCACTCGTCTTGACTGCAGCTGCCTACTGTCGTCTATGTTGAAGGCGAGGCTTTTGGACGACACACCGAGACCAGAGAGCTCCTCACAATCTCACCAGAATGAACCGCACTTCAGCTGCAAAGTACAGCTGAAAGCATAACTCAAATTACATGTAAAGGCCTACAATCTTAATGTGTGCGGCTGTGGGTGTGATTGAACAAAATAAGTTTCAGAACAATTCTGAAATAACTTATTTTCAAATAGAGAAACAGATCTCCAACAACTTGCATGCACTAAGAAAAGAAGCTAAATATCTTAGAATGAATCTCTTTTTCTTCCTATTTCTTCGTTTATTTCTGTAAAGAGTTTCGTCTCCTCCCTCATCTCTTCTAGAAGTGTGAAATGACTGTTTAAACAGGAAGTGTCTGTTTTAGATGACACCGGACAGCAGTTATTTTTATTAATGTGTCAGTATGGGGTCTGGTGCGCTGCCTCTCGTTCTCTGTAAGTATTTTAATACATTATATACCTGGGCTATATTCTATATTCTACCTGGGCTATATTCTATATTCTATGCAGAGCTGCAGAACTCCAGGAACTGAGTTTAGCTGCCTTCTACACTTTCTTCTGTTTTCTGTTTCTGATATGTTGTATTCAGTTGAAGATAAATTTCAACAGGTTGCGCTGTGTGTTGGAGGGTTTGTGATGGGAATAATTGACAGGAAGAGAAGTGTGTGGGGGTGGATCGGAAAAGGTCCTCGTGTCTGGATTAGCACAATAATGGCGCTGTATGTTGGCACACTGCCCACAAGGCTATCAGCGCCGACTGCAAATTGCATTCTTTATTGTTCAGATTCAATGTGATGACAAGTTAAAGTATATGTTAAAGTATTTGGACAGCTAAGTCACACTTAAAGGGATAGTTCACCCAAAAATGAAACTCGTGATTAATAATAACTCGCCGGGGGGCCTCAGGTCGTTCCAAACCCATAAAGCAAGTCGTTCATTCTGGACACAAGTAAAGTTTTTTTAACATCTGGGGGGCGAGCGGTTTCTCCTCCATACACAGCAAGGAACGTGTAACATTCAAGCCCTAAAACGTAGTACGGGCATCATTAATACTCAACCTCTTTTCTGAAGCTTTGAGGATCTTTTTTGAGCACGGAAATGAAAAATAACTTTATTAACCCTTTCCTTCTCCTCTGTGCGAGTCTGTTAATGAATCTTCATGGGAGTACCACAACGCATGTGTCACATCAGGAGCTGGCGTTCTGATGTAGAACCTGCATGAGCTGCACCTTCTTTACGAGCAGAAGAAGATGCACATTGTAGCTACATAAAACAGTATTAATACACATAAACATTTCTGGGCCTTGAACATGTTAGTTACGTTGCTGTCTATGAAGGGTCTCGGCTCTTGGATTTCAACAAAAATATCTTAATTCTTGTTCTGAAGTTGAACGAAGGTCTAAAAGGGTCTGGTTTAGAACAACATCCCTCTAAAAAATAAAGGTGCTTGCCAGAACCATTTTGGTTCCATAGAAGAACCATTCGGTCAATATTTTTTTTAAAGAACCATCTCTTTCTTACCTTTATGTATTCTGAAGAACCTTCTTTCACCACAAAACCATTTGTGAAACAGAAAGTGTGTTCTTCAGATGTTAAAGGTTCTTTATGGAACCATTTAGACAAAAAGGTTATACTACGGCATCGTGAAGCACCTTCATATTTAAGAGTGTAGGATGAGTAATTAATGACAGAATTTTCATGTGTGGGTGAACTATGCCTAAAAATGTATGAATCCATTGCATTCCACACAAATGTCCAACCCAGTGCCACAACTGATGCTCAGCTTCCTTAGAACTACTGTCTGTGTTCTGATACACTTTGGTAACACTTTTCTTGAAGGGGTGTGCATAAGACTGACCTGACACCTTCATAATCATGACATGACAAATGTCATGAATATGAAAGTTTTTTATGCATGTTCATGACAACTGTCATTAAGTGTCATTCGCTCAGTTATGTCATTTTTGATGCAAATATGACATTATTTGACCTAACCCTACCCCTACCCTTACCCCTAACCATAGCCCATAACAAAGACATCTCAAACAATGTCATCTTTGCATTAAAAATTACAGAACTGAGCGAATGACACTTAATGACAGTTGTCATAAACATGCATAAAAACCCTTCATATTCATGACATGTGTCATGTCATGATTATGTATGTGTCATGTCATGATTATGAAGGTGTCATGTCAGTCTTATGCACACCCCTTCAAGTAAAGTGTAACCGACACTTTTTCACTTATTTGTGAAATGTTTTTTTTGTATTGATGCTTGTGCTATATTTCATTAAAATAAAGGCCACTTGTTTTGATATACTGCAGATATGAATATGTTGGATCAGCCTGTTTGCATTGTGAACACTGAAAGCACTGAGGTCACCTACAGCAGTTTCCTTTTCTGGTTCACTTTAACTGAACTGAGTTTGGTTCATTTAAAATATACTTTATGTGAAAACACCCTAAGTGTCTAAATTATTTTTGGGGCTACTGTAAAGTCACAATTAAGTTGATGGTACCAACCTCAAACAGGAAGTGAAGCTGAGTGCATCTCAAACACTTTGACCTCATTTGTTTAGGAGTTTTGTAGCTTGTTTTGTTCCTGTGAATAACCGGTGGTGAGAAAGGTTAACCACATTGCTGCATGTAACCTGTCCACAAGTGTCTTAATACAAAAGTGAATTTTTGTGTAATATGATATGATTACCGTATTGGCCCGAATATAAGACGACCCTGATTATAAGACGACCCCCCTTTTTCCAGATGTACCTTTTGGAAAAAGGCTTTTTAAAAACCAACTCTTGTTTTTTCTCAGTAAAATACATTTTGTCTTCAATTATTTTCATATCGCATATTTTTCCTTATTTTTGTTTTGAAAGTATGGTAAAAACTGGTCAAATGTACCAACAATCACATTTAAAAAAAATATACACTTTAAAAAAAAAAAAAAACAGGTAGCCCATCTGAATTAGGACATTTAGGCTATCCATCTAATAGTAGCCTACCAAAATCTTATTAACAGTAGAAGTTAAATCTTACTGTAGTCTTCAAATCTAGGTACGTCTCGTTTTTAAAATCACAAAGGAGTTTGTCCACATCAGGCTAACGTGACGAGTCACGACGCCTGCAGCATCTAGGCTTTTCTTTTCTTTTGTTTTTACTCACACTACAACACACATTTCATTACGTATTCCTTGGCACGCTCGTTTTACTTGCGTATTTGGTGCCATCTATTGTTGTGGGTGTTTTATTGACATGTCAAAGTCTAGACCCTGAATATAAGACGACTGCGTTTTTTCAGATGTATTTCCAACAAAAAAACATCTCTTATATTCGGGTCAATAGGTATGTCATGATCCCTATTTATACAGTAATTGTTTCTCATGGGACTTAGTTTATTTTCGACAACACATTTACAATGGGTAGGTCACGTGATTTTAATTGCTCTCCGAATCCAGAATGTCAGGGTTTTTCCTCTTTACCACCCACGTAAAAATCCTTGGCAGAATTACCTAATGTTTTTGACAAACACCAGGGTTGTGTTGTAATTTAATTTCCGTCTGAATCCACATCTCTGAGTTTACAAGTTGAAAACGATTTAATATTAATTGTTTAAATCCTTTTTGACCACTGCCAAACACCGTACAGTAATTGTTGTACTTCGCTGTAATTTCCATGCATATTTATTAAAAAGTATTTATAAGAACAATATTTTATAGCTGCTTCCTCAAAGCGTGGGGCACGGTGCGACCGAACAGTTGCACCGCCCAAAGGACGGCCCTGGCTCCACCACAGTGAGTGGGAGCAGAAAGAGAAGAAAATCACGTAAACATTCAAAATGGGTCTTTATTATGGCAGCAGCAGGTACGCAATACAGTTTTAAAATGTGTATTATATACAGTTATATACATTGTGTATAATTATATACAACTATAGTTCAATCATGACAACTCTCAGAAGATTTTAGCATGGTGATGATATGAAAATGTTAATGTATTTAGTCTTGGTGGAACAGATCTGCTACACTGCTGAATTGCTGCTGCTTTTGGTTATTGCTGTAGTTGTAGATTAATGCTGATGCTTCAAGCAAGAACAGGAACTTGCTACTGCCAATGCATATGGCGATACGGTGCCGTGAGTATTTAAGACATACTGCTGCTGCACAAATAGCATATGAAATAACCTGTAGCAGATCTATACAGGTGGAGCTGGGGAAGGTGGAGGGTCTCTCAAGTGAATGCTTGCCAGCCATATAAATGCAAGGAAGTAAGCTCACTGGCAGCAGCATGAACCAATCAGACTGTGCCAAGTCGTTTAACTCTCTGAATATCTTCAGTTACGTTACGTGATTTAAATAATCAATTTAATAAATAGGATTATATATATTCTAAAATATGCTTTTGGTAAATAAATTAATTTTATTTACAGAAGACAATCATGTGACTAGCCACATGAGCAGCGCGTTCCTGGGTTCGTAGGATCACAGAACTCGCTTCTCATCTGTGAATAAATCGCCATCCGAATCCACAAGTTTTATCACTGAGGTGATATGTAAATTAACTTTTACAGACGTCCATATGAGAAACAATTACCATCCGAATAGAATCTGTCTATAATGTACTGGCATGAAAATTGCACGATTCTACATTTGATATATTTCAATAGCATCTTTCATGTTTTACAAAAAATGAGCAAATAAACAGATGAAGCAAACAGAGGAAACAATACAAAATTAATTTGGGACATGTATAGTTATATAAACAGAAAAGCAAAAATACAAAGACAGCAAAACAAATATAAAACAAAACGAGCATTGAAAAGCTAAACAGACAGCACTACAGAAACTGGCATCACATTGGTTGATGAGAATATGGTCATGAGCTGAATGTTGTGAATCTCAGTGGTTGAAAGTGCTTCTCTGGGCAGCAGTGAATCCATCAGTGAATCAACTCTCGTATCAGTTCACCAGTCCTGTGACGTCACTGAGCGTGATGTTGATGTTGCTTATTCAAACATACAAAGACACTTTCAGTTCATGTAAAATAAACTAAAATAGACAAGTTTCGGTGATTTGCATTTTGTTGAATGAACGAAAATGCATCATATGTGTGTTTCTTCTGCTTTTAGTGCTGATGTCCTTCTTCCACGCTGGACTCACTCAAGGTACTGTGCTGTAAATTTAACAAATGTGAATTGTTTTGTAGTTCTTTGATGTTTATTTGCCCTCAATGCAGTGTTGTTCTCACAAGGAGGTTTTGAGTTCATAACAGTGATTAATACAATGATACTGTAGATGATCAATATCTACTCATATGTGTATTAATACAGCGATACCAAAGCCTGTAGTGAAGGTGACTCCAGATCAGCGTGTGTTCAGAGGAGAGACAGTCACTCTCACATGTGACATACAGAGAGCAGGAGACATGCAGTGGACATACAGCTGGTTTAAAGATGGAAACACTTTCTATCCATATCCAACAACAGCAGCAAAGTACAGTTTCAAAGCTGATTATGAGTCTTACAGTGGTAACTACAGCTGTAGAGGACAGAGATCAGACTCACAGAGATCACACATCAGTGCTGCTGTTACACTGACTGTATCAGGTGAGTGTTCAGATTCATGTCTGTTTAATGCTCATTTAAATCATCATTTGTTGCTCCAGGGTGCATAAGTTTAGCATTGTAGCTCTGACTGATTTCATTGAACTGAATGTATGTAGAAAATGATTTGATAAAATAATTACATTAGCAGCAACACTGAAATAACAGCACACAGTTTATCTGTCAGTCAGATACATGTGAAAGTTGTATTTTTTACCGTAACCCTGTGCATTTTCTTTCAGAAAAATAGAATAATCATGTAGGCATATGTTGTAAATTGCCCAGTATAAACATATTATGAATAGTGCAATTAAATTTCAATCACCACTGAAAACATTAATCTGAAAAAAAAGAATAAACCAGGCATTTTTCTTTTTTTTTCTTTCTTTCTTTCTTTCGAGTTAGTTGTTTAAGTGCAGGATATTCTAGAGTTATCCATCCATGGAAGCACTGTAGCCTATGATTGCTGTTAATGCTGTTATCACATGTTCTAGTCACCGTTCTGTTCAAATGCAGAAGTGCACAAGATGTTTAAAGGATGTAAATCTTTGAATCCAGTGATTTTGATACTGTTTTAGGAAGCTAGTTACACTTACATAGAGTTCAGTTATTTATGAGAATGAAAACTGCATTTTTTTAACTAAAGTCTCTTAAAACTCTCAGGACTCTCATCCACATTTTTAAAGTCACAAGGAAACAGAAGTAGCAACAGATTATATCTTCTGTATTCTAAATGATTATCAAAAAATAAAAAAGGAAGGCAGGACTTGGTTCTGTCCATCACTTGTCAGTGTTTGTTGAGTGATTCTGAGATGTGACCACTGCACTCAGCAACAGAAGCAGATATGAATGTGAGCTTGCAGTCGATTGTAAGAAAGAGTTAGTTTAAACCAGGGGCACAAACTCTGTTACCTGTAGTTCTCAAATTAGCCTGAAGGACTTGATTAGTGTTACTCCTGCCAGCTGGAGTGTGTATGATAGCCACAAGAGGGCCCTCCTTCCGTCTTTGTTTTCTTATCATGGACTGCATTTCCCATTACCTGGACTCATCTTGCCTGATTACTTTCATCTGTTATCTCATTATCTTGTTAACTCGCCCTGAATAAGCCTGGGGCTGTATTCACACACACACACACACACACACACACAATCATAAGTTTTCATAAATAGCTGTAAAAGTTCTTTTAATTAGAGTCCTACTTAAGCCCTATTCACAAAGCTGCTGAGACCCATTTTTACTAAAGAATTGGGAGAAATCTTAAGCTAAGGAAAGGTCAGCTATAGATGATGTCATTGAAGGGTTAGTTCACCCAAAAATGAATTAAAAATTAGCCTGTTTTACTCACCCGCAAGCCAGGTGTATATGACTTTCTTCTTTCAGACGAATCCAATCGGAGTTATATCTCTTTACTCAGGACTGCCTGCCCCTCCCGGTCCGCTTCCAGCTCTATTATACGTCGGTTTCTTTCCACAGCCAAAACACATAATCAAAAAGTCACAACTGCTCCCTGAACAATGTGTGTAGCCGGACCGCAGGCCCGGGCGTGCACTCGACCCGGAGCGTGACAAAGGACCGGAGCGAATGTGGAGTCTGACTAAAAGGGTTTGGCCTTACCGCACAGATTTTTTTTTCAGCACTTGTAATTTTGAAAGAGACAAATTATATAAATAACCATTTGCATATTGTTTTAAATATATTTATTAGTTACCAATGAAAAAAAAAAATATATATCGTATATAACATTTGCGATAACAGTTAAATAGTGTATTGTGTCCACTGATTTCATGTCAGCCCTGTTACCCTCATCAAAAACCCTTGTAAAATAATGTACATTCAAGCGACATCACTCTAGGAGGTTACATCATCTCCTACAATGAGTCCTACACTGAAAACGCAGCCATGTTCCTCTCACATCTAAAGTCTATTTTTTTGTGATTATGACTTGACTGAGGGGGGGAGCATCATGCAGTGTCAATACTGTTACCACTTTTAAAATGTAAATTGAAACAATTTTTCATTACATTTAATATAATCAGTATATACAAGTAAAATCCTTTCAAACTGTACAACACCTGCTTTTGTGAACTTGACTATTAGCTAGAAATAAGGAAATTAGTTTGAAATGGTCAAACCTGTTACTGTCATCCCTGTTACTTTTCAGGGTAACAGGTTTTGACATTTGGGTAACAGGGATGACATAGATTACGTGTCACCCTGCTGTTCAAAAGCGGGCTGTGTAAAATGCAAACATGTTTAAAGTTCACCCTGTGTGTAATTTTGAGCTAATGCCTATATCATTCAGTGGCATACGAGCGTCAGTTACATTTTTAGTTAGTATTGTTGGTATTGTTACTATTACTATTGTTGTTGTTAATGACCAGGATAGGATGATTGGTCTCAATAAAACAAATTTTTTTTCCATAACTCATTGTCAATAATGCATCCATGTAAATTAAATTACAAACAAGATCATTAAGGTGACTGCAGACCTTCACCCCAGTCTTGCAATGTTCCATGTGTAACTTTAAAACTTACTTAATTTTGGACAAAGACCTTGTTTTAATGTCTCTCTTGTAAAAATATATTTTTCTTAATTGACATGTGGTCACCCTCCAAAATGAGGATGTTCTTGGTGATCTGAATGACAAATATAAAAAATAGATATATAAAAAAAAAATCCAAAATTTGAAACAATCTCAGTGAAAAGAGGGACTAAAATGCTGCTCATATATGTGAGAACTATCACATAGTTCTAATTAAACTATAGTATCTAGTAACATTTTTGTGTCGGTAACAGGGTTGACAAAAATATAAATCATAAAATAATAAATTTCATAGCCTGAGATGGCACAATACAGTTTCTTGTCATTTTAAGGTGTCTTCATTTCATGGATATTTAAGAAATGTGGATTAAACTTATTATTTTTAATTATTATTCCAATTGGAAAAGTCACCGATTCCGTGGAAATGACCCGTTTAATTAAGGATGAAGCTAAACTCTGCAGAGCTGCAGCTCCTGGTTAAAGTGGACTAAATGGTCTAAACTGGAGAAATCCAGCATACGTCACTAAAGAGA
>JADLZN010009272.1:0-22874 GCA_018155175.1 Sinocyclocheilus anophthalmus | reverse complement strand
TTACCAAAGCATTTAACATTTAATTTTGTGTTTTCAAATAACTTGGCTAATTAGCTTAGCATAGCGTTTACTCTCTAAGAAAAAGTCTTTTGACTAATGGATACTTCACCCAAAAATGTTCATTTTTGTCATCATTTATTTACCCCTCATGCTGTTGCAAAACTGTTTGTCTTTCTTTCTTCTGTTAAATGCAAAAGAAGGTATTTTGAGAAAAGTCTCAGTGTTTACAATGCATGTCAATGGGCTCCAATGTTGTTTGGTTCCCAGCATTCTTTAAAATATTTTTTTTTCCCCTCTTCTTTTGTGTTTTACAGAGGTTCAGAACGGCATGAGAGTGAATAAATGATGACAGAACTTTCATATTTCCTGTAGGTGAACTAAGCTTTGGTTAAAACAAGATATCACAAACGCGTTATGTTTTTGTTGAGGCATTGAGGAAGGGGGATAGGAATATAAACAGCACCTGAAATATATCATTTGATTAAAAAAAACATTTATAATTATTTATTCGAAATTGCATTATATTATTAATGTAGATGTTATTTTAGTGATTTTATTTATTTATTCATTATTTAGTGTGTGTGTGTGTGAGTGAAATATTTTTCCACTTCTGCTGTCTTTCACATACAGACACATACAGTATATCCTTTTGTCTGAAATGGCATTCGCAACCACTGTACTTCCCTAATGTAATGTGAAAAAATTGAAATTCGAGTGTGAACAGTGGCCGTTCCATGCCAGAATTAACCAATATGTTGAGCCAAAAAGGGAAGTTGTTTTAGCCAATCTATTAAATGAAATGAAAGATCGTGAAGACTAACATTTATTTTCGTTTAGAATAACGTGCACTTATGTGCCGTCAAATACTAATAAAGTAGGCCCTTCATTACACAAAAATGATGTTTTTCTTTTCTAATACCTGAGCATAGCATTGCACAGTTATTACTCCTGCTGTAGTGTAGACCTGTTGTTTTGTGGTTCTGTTTGCCACACACTTCCTTTTTCCTACCCCAGATCATCACATGACCCCTAATGAAATGCGCTTTTCATCACGTTTGAATAGTAAAGAACTTCAGGCATCCAACACACGGCACAGTCACCTGCGTGATTAAGCAAGAGAATCTATATGTGACGAGAAAGATGAGAAACAAACAACCATGATTAACCTGTCTCACCGTAGCGCATATTGAGTACATATTTCTATTATCTTAACACTTCTGCACTATTTGTTGTGACACCTTGATAACCAATTAAGTTTTCAGTAGCACAAATAATTTTAGTAACACACAAATCATTTTTTCTGTGACTCCGCTGGCTTGACTATTGCAGACACTGGTATTTGGGTGAAAGATCAACAACACGTCCCTTACAAAAAGGTGATGGTGCCATGCTACAGCAATGAATTCAGATGCTAATATGAATGATTACCATGTTCATGCATTATTATATTTACATGGTTCTGAAAGGTACGTCAAAGGATACTGTGGTATCACTATAACAGGTCCAAAAAACCCATGAACTTTTCTGTTGGTGACTCGTGTTGTCTAAGCCTGAGTGTGTACATTCATTTGTTATGGTTTTTGTTAAAAGCCTATGTAGATTTCTTTTGGTTCATGTAAACAATTTCTTGTTTAGCAGAGTTTGAACAAAGTGAAAGCAGAACAAGGATGAATGTGGCACTTTTCTCCGATTTGCCCAATTTTCGCTTTTGTACACGAGACAGAGGAGGTGTTTTTGTTTCTCTTTCCTTCTCAGCAGCTGTTGCCTTCACACAGTTTCCAGTCAGAGCTAAATGTGTTCTCAGAAGGCAGGGACATGATCCACCAGTGCATGAGGACAGACTGTAACAACACACACAATTCAAGTGCTAGCTGAGATGGGACCTAGCACTTTCCAAGAATAGGGGACAAAAAAATAATCTGAAAAAGTTTTTCTTTTTGGCAAATATCAATGCTTATTGCTTAACCTTCAGAAAATGTTGATTCTCATCTTCAGATCAAACAACATATTATATAATGTTTGCAATTTTTGCTAAAGTGTTGCCACAATTTATGTTGTAGTTTTTTAGTTAAAAAAATAAACTAGTAAAATTGAAAAAGTACTAGTACTTTTCTGCCAAGAAATGATCTGTTAATTTTATTTTTATTTTATTTTATTCACCCTGAAAACACAACAAACCCGTCAATGTGTAATTAAAATAATGGGTGTACCCCTGTGGGAAAAATCAGGATTGAAATGTTCATGTTAAAAAAAAGTACGTTGGCCCCTATTTTTATGGGCTTTTCTTAAAGTGTAAAATGTAAAAATGGGACCAAGTGTTGTTTGTAGTTACACATAAATTTATATTTCCTATAAATTAAATAAAAATATTTATTTTAAAGGGGTCATTTGATGCTGCTAAAAAGAACAGTATTTTTGTGTATTTGGTGTAATGAAATGTGTTTCATGCGGTTTAAGGTTAAAAAACAAATTTTCCACATACTGTACATTATGTTTTTCCTCTATGCCCGCCTTTCTGAAACGTGTCGATTTTACAAAGCTCATCGGTCTGAAAAGCGGGGTGTGCTCTGACTGGCCAGCTATCCAGAGCGTTGTGATTGGACGAATACCTCAAGTGTGTGACGTAAATGTTACGTCCCTTACCATATTGTGAGGATGCCCTGTCAGGCCGGAGCGAAGAGACAAAAAATTAAAACCCATTATAAACGAGCCATTTGTTGCATCCAGTGGGGACGGATTATAATGACATATACAACGTGCCACCTAAACATAAAACAATGTCTGCATTTGTGATCGGAGAAATGACAAACAACAAGCGCTACTCTACACTGCTCAAAACTTGCGTTTGAATCGTCAGTGGCAAATACCTTAAATATAAAAAGCGTACTTACAGTCTGTGAGTCAGAACAGCTGGCTTAGTCTACTCTTCTAGGATCAGGAAACAGTCCTCCATAAAAAAATCTGAATATTTGGGTTGAACTGTTCTGGAACAGTTGTTGTAAATACAACTTAACCACTGATTTAGTTGTGTCCTCTTCGGAAAACCAAACAAAGTAGTTCACTTTCACAACGAAACACAGCGTCACACACGGCGGGCTTGAGAATGGCGCGGCCGGCTGATTCGACGAAGGAGCAGCCGGCGGGCTTGAGGCAACCACCTGTGACAACCCCGGGCTGGACTCCGCTTCGTCACGGTGAAAGCCAATCCGGCGATACACAGTGTGAAGTTGATGTATTTCCTCAGCGAACAGCACAGATCAGCTCCAGGCATGACAAAGAGGATATCGTCCTCTTTTGGAAGGCCAAACAAAGTAGTCGCTTTTCACAACGAAAAACAGCATTTTCACGACATGGCGGCGGCAACAACAAGACTACAGCGAGAACTAAAGTTACGCCTTCTTTCTTTGCTTGAACATTTGGCGGCATTATGCTAATATTTCCACATAGTGATGTAGATATGTGGGGCCGTGTTAGAACGAGCCGTTATAGGTAGGCGTGGTTGACTCTTAACTGTTATAAAAAAATATCTCTTTGGATTTAAGACTTTAGTATTTGCAACTTTACAGATCTTCTTTATGCACCAAAGAGCTTGTAACACTTCAAAGAGAAAGGAAAAATTAATCGCATCATATGACCCCTTCACAAAGAATTAGTTTTAAGGGAAAAAACATTGAATGAACAATCTTAATGCAACCGCAGCTGATGATGTTTAATCATAAAGTCATGAACACCTGCAGGGCTTCTTTCTGCGGGTCTGACTTTCTGTCAGAACTGTGCTGTTTTAAGCTTCTCAACATTTACTGATCTAAGACCACCAACATTTTCAGGCTTAAATGATCATTTTATAGTGATAACCCAATATATGCTGGCCAAGCTATCAAACTTCAAGATAAATTCCCACTGAAGACCAACATATGTTGATGCTACCATATAAAAACCACTCCAAAAGTGCTCATCAGCGGCAGCCCAGTCCCATGAATCACTGCGAATAATATAATCAGTTTCACTGCACTCTCAAACTACTTATATATTGGTGTGTATTTTAATATTTTGGAACAAACTTCAAATATATTGTATTGTATATCAATGATAATTAAATCAATAGTTATATCTGTCACGTGTGTGTTTCTGTTTAGTTCCTGTCTGCCCTTATTTGGTTCAGTTCCTGTTCTCATTTAGTTATCATCGTTTATTCTGTTCACCTGTGTTGATTGAGTTCTCCACCTGTTTCAGTTCTCCCTAATTACGTTCCATGTGTTTATATACCTTGTGATTTCCTCAGTTCCCTTGTCTTGCTTTAAAGTTATGTTGTGGAGTTTTTATCCTATGTTCGTCAGTGTTACCCTCTTGGTTTGTTAATAAAAGACTCACCTTTGGATTACCCCTTCGCTGTGTGCCTCATCTACCCACATCGTGACAATACTACAGCATTTTCAGTGTTGCGGCTGAGTAGCAGAAGTTGGCGTTCTGCCTAGTGTCAGTTAAAAAAACATCTACCAACGGACTTGTCAATGGAAAGTCCAAGTATATCTGTAAACTACCGTTCAAAAGTTCAGTAAGAATTTTGTAATGTATCTGAAAGAAGTCTCTTATGCACACAAAGGCTGCACTTATTTAATCAAAAATGCAGTAAAAACAGTAATATTGTGAAATATTATTACAATATAATAAATAACTGTTTTCTATTTTGATATATGTGACCCTGGACCACAAAACCAGTCATAAGGGTCAATTTCTCAAAATTGAGATTTATACATCACCCGAAAGCTGAACAAATAAGCATCACATTGATGTATGGTTTGTTAGGGTTGGACAATATTTGGTCGAGATACAACTTTTTGAAAATCTGGAATCTGAGGGTGCAGAAAAATCTAAATACTGAGAAAATCACTTTTAAAGTTGTTCAAATTAAGTTCTTAGCGATGCATATTACTAATCAAAAATTAAGTTTTGATATATTTATGGTTGGACATTTACAAAATATCTTCATGGAACATGATCTTTATTTAATATCCTAATGATTTTTGGCATAAAAGAAAAATCTATCATTTTGACCCATACAATGTTTTTTTGGCTAATGCTACAAATATACCCCAGCGACTTAAGACTGTTTTGTGCTCCAGGGTCACATATTTAAATGGTTATTTATTCTGTGATTTACAGCTTGAGTTTTCAGCATCATTACTCCCAGTCTTCAGTGTCACATGATCTTGTTAGAAGTGCATTCTAATATGCTGATTTGCTCAAGAAACATTTCTTCCTATCAATGTTGAAAACAGTTGTGCTACTTAAAATTTTTGAGGAAACTGTGGATACTTTTTTTCATGATTCTTTGATTAATAGAAAGTTCAATTTATTTGAAATTAAATTGTGTGACTAATTGTGACTTTTGATCAATTTAATGCGACCCTGCTGAACAATCTATCTAAAAAGAATCTAAGAAGTATCTATTATATATATATATATATATAAATATTATAATATATATATATATATATATATAGTGTGTGCATACTGTGTGTGGCATGGAATATAATACATACACATAGATAGCTAGACATAGAGATATGTGTGTGGTGTATATATACAGTATATAGTATATATGTGTGTGTACTTTTTTTTATACAAAAAATAATAAACAAACAGTATAAAATACATCTAAACACCTCTTAGATAAATAAAACTAAATCAGTATATTTCAGATGCAAAATATTTAGTTATTTGTTAATGATATAGTAACAGAAGTACAATATGTGCACCTGTGACCTCTCCCAATTTTATCATATACAGCCTGGCAAGTGCAGACATGGTGTAATCATGCCCATAAGACACAGACACACCCACCTCTATCAGCACTACCCACTCCTGCTCTCAGATAGTTCTCTCTCACACTCTCTCTCACACACAAACACACACATTACAATGCCAACGTTTATGCACAAACAAGACCTCTTTACCTCTGTGATGATGAGATCCCTGGCTTTCACGCATCCGTTCCCAGCTGTTTTCTCCATTTGTAATGAAGGTGAACTTTTACAACCATAAATTATGTGTTAGTGACATCTAAACCATCCCAGCAGGATCTGGTTATCTTGTAACACAGCCACTGTTACCTCTTTTTTTTCTGATTAGGACAAACCGCCAACAACATGCAATAGATTCATCCAAGCACACATAAAAGCACGCAGCTCTGGGATCAAAAGCTCCGATCAAGAAAAAGCACTATTTTGCTCATACGAATGATCGTTGACACTCTCTGTCTTTGCATGTAAGATCACAGCTAGGTAAATCAAGACGCCCGAGCTGGGAAAAAAATACATGGTAGTTTCTCGCACCACACCGTTCTGTCAAAATCCCTGGGCTCTGTTCATATTGCCCTGCCCCGAGGGTGAGCTGGATCTGTTTGAATTAGCTAGTTCATAGCAACAACAACCAACAGGGTCAGTCATACACGGTGTCTAAAGACCTCGACTGCCCACGGGCGATAATTCAAGCTGACATGTTGTCTTCTGGTGAAAATGATAGCCAATTTCAAATTCCAACCTCAGACGCACAGTGCGAAAAGAACAAAACCTGTTTTTTAACAACACGTCTTGCTCGTCACAGAGTGAGCTGGGGTGAATCTTGTTTTTTGTCATTCGAGGAAAGCCAATGTATTGTTCTCAACCCAGGAGTCACTTATTAAGAATATTGTAATGACACTTACATGCATTTTTACTTTCATTAGTCAATCTCCTCCTAAAAATATATGACAATAAAAATGCACTTTTTGGTCCATCTGATCAGAAATATCTTAAACTAAATCAAATATAAACGAATCTCAACATATGTTTATTTTAAGACTAAATAGTCGCCCATTAACTGAATGCTGCAACTATTTCCGTGACATCCTGAAAAACCCTACTCTTCCTACGGCTAAGTATTCCTGCTTTTGGACTCTTCTAGAATGAGAATTTCCTTCGAAGAGACAGAAATTAGGAAGTAAGTCAAGGCCGGAACTGGAAGCCACATTTCCACTGCACAATGTGCGGGAGGAGGGCCATTGGAGAAAGAGTCATGTCCTTGCCAACCCCTCAGATTTTCCAAAGGGGATAGTGTGTGCTTTTTTATCTTTAGGAAAGATTAATGCAGTTAATAAAGCGAGCCATCAGAGGTCCGTAGCCCCGGCTCTCGGACGAATGTTTTCTTCACACAGGAAAGAGAAAGCAGAAAGCAAGCAATTGTATGTGAATGAATGGTTCAGATGAAAGATAATAGGAAAGAGGGAAAAGCGGGGGGGCGCACCCGGCGGCGAAGAAGAGAGGAGGGGAGGAGGAAAGGAAGAGGGGGAGGGGAAGCCAGAATACTGTACGACAGCCGAGCGAACGCTCGCTCAAATATTGCTGCAGATTTCCGTGCAACACTTTCACGTGTGGCCCCATGCAGAAGGTAAACGCTTACCTAATGGCAAGCCTTTGTTCAGCAGATGTGAGCTTCCCATCTCTTAGGATCCGCCGGAAAAACGAGCGTGTCTCCTCAGCAAGGCATTCACCAAAATCCTCAGCATATGGCAGCTACTTCAATTTTCTTATTCCTTCTTTTCTGTGAGTAGCTAGCTTAAGCACACGCGCTCGCGCTCACACTCACACCCCTCCTTGTCTTTCTCTTTCTCTCTAACTCCCTCTCCCCCCCCCCAACTCTCTCACTTTCTATTTCGACTCTCTCACTCGGACAAACACGCATGCACACACAGAATGCAATTTGTGTCACTGCATTTATGGGAGTGGGAGAGCGAGAGAGAGGAGAGAGAGAGAGGGAGAGAGAGAAACGTGTGCGAGGTGGCTGCAAGAAAGACTGAAGAGGAATGGGGTGGAGCCTGTGCTCTCACAAAATTGATCTTTTGTTTCCCGAGAGGGGGCAAAAAGAAAAAAGATAATGGAAAATTGCGAAAGAAAAACAAGATCGGGGGAAGGA
Source organism: Sinocyclocheilus anophthalmus (assembly GCA_018155175.1). Classification (NCBI taxonomy): domain Eukaryota; kingdom Metazoa; phylum Chordata; class Actinopteri; order Cypriniformes; family Cyprinidae; genus Sinocyclocheilus; species Sinocyclocheilus anophthalmus. The sequence goes on along the minus strand of JADLZN010009272.1, from coordinate 14,921 downwards.
AATCTGACTGTGTATTTCCTATTACTAAAATTTCATGACAGTCTTTTAGAATAGAAAAAGAAAAATGCAAATAAAAGACAAAAATTATTAAGTATCATACAAACAGGGAGGTTTTTTTTTTTAGTTACTTCCAAATGAATGCTCATGCTGAGGGAGGGTTAATTAAACGCCTCTGACAGTGATGGTTCTGGGTTATTTAGCTCTCAGAAAACCAATTACTGAATCCTACAGCCTTATGGGCAGCTCAGAGATGTCTCCAAAAATAAGTAGGTACAAAATAAGCACAAACAGGGTTAGGGGCCGCTCACGCAGGCCACTCTTTGTTAAAAACAGCCGGAGAATAGACAAAACGTAGGTAGGTCTTGAGACCTCTTTTCACCACTTTTCTCACGTTTTCAAAAGTCATTTTGGCCTTTTGCTTAATGAGTCATTTGCTTTCAGTGGTAGAACAGAAACTGTTTAGTGTCTTTTACTGCTGCAGCATTCATCAGTACCTGGCAAATTCAGCTGATTCATCTGACAAACGCACAAATCAAAAGCATCCATTGAGACAGGCCACACAAATCATGATCCAATCTTCTGCAAATGTGCTCAAATACAATTTGTTAAAGGATGTTATAGCATTGATACAGCCTAAGTGTTACTGGCACAATCTACATGCTGCTGATTACCACAAACCTCAGTATGTAAATACAAACAAAAAGTACATTTACGACAGAGAACTTGCTATGAAAGTCTAGACATTTTGGAGGCTTAAAAGCAGAAATGAGGCACTTGAACTTTTGTTAAAGGGGTCATATGATGCTGCTAAAAAGAACATTATTTTGTGTATTTGGTGTAATGAAATGTGTTTATGTGGTTTAAAGTTAAAAAAAACACATTATTTTCCACATACTGTACATTATTGTTTCTCCTCTATGCCCCGCCTTCTGAAACGCGTCGATTTTTACAAAGCTCATCGGTCTGAAAAGCGAGGTGTGCTGTGATTGGTTAGCTATCCAGTGCGTTGTGATTGGCTGAATACCTCAAGCGTGAGACGGAAATGTTACGCCCCTCACATACTGTTGATGCCGTGTCAGGCCGGAGCGACGAGACAACATTAAAACCCATTACAAACGAGGCATTTGTTGCATCCAGTGGGGACATAATTACTGATTATAATGACTTATACTGTCTTTTTACGCGTTGCGTTGCATTGCATCGCGCCGCGTAAACATAAAACTCTGTCTGCATTTGTGATCGGAAAAATGACAAACAACAAGCGCTACTCTACACTGCCCAAAACTCGCGTTTGAATCTTCAGTGGCAAATCCTTTAAATGAAAACGTACTTACAGTCTGTGAGTCAGAACACCGGCATTGTAGTCTAACGTTACTCTCCCAGGATCAGTAAACAGTCTTCCATAAAATGTGCTGCACACATCTGCATATTGGGTTGAAGTGTTCTGAAACAGTGCTGTAAATACAACTTTACCACTGATTTCTAGTCGTGTCCTCTTTTGGAAGACCAAACAAAGTAGTTTCGCTTTCACAACGAACAACACAGCGGCCTAGAGTGAGGGGAAGCCCCGGCTTAGCGTGCACTGAGGCCGGGATAGAGTGAGCTGAGGCGGCGGAGTCGAGAACGGCGGAGTCGAGAACGGCGTGCCCGGCGGATGCGACGAATGAGCGGCAACCACATGTGACGGACCCCGGGCTGAACGCCGCTTCGTCCACGATGAAAGCCGATCCGGAGATCCACAGCGACCAGCACGGATCAGCTCCAGGCATGACGAAGTGGATATCGTCCTCTTTTGGAAGACCAAACAAAGTAGTTTCACTTTCACAACGAAGCACACAGCGTCTTCACGACATGGCTGCAGCGTCAACAATACTACAGTGAGAATAAAAGTTACGCCTTCTTTATTTGCGTGAACATTTGGGCGGCGTTATGCAAATCTTCCCACATAGTGAGGTAGATATGTGGGGGCGTGTTAGAACGAGGCGTTTTAGGTAGGTGTGGCTGACTCTTAACTTTTATAAAGAATATCTCTTTGGATTTGAGACTTTAGTCTTTGCAACTTTACAGATCTTCTTTATGCACCAAGAGCTTGTAACACTCCCAGAGAAAGGAAAAATTGAAATTGCATCATATGACCCCTTTAAAGCAATTATACTACTACTGTTTAAAAAGTCAGGGTCAAGGGTTTGTTTTTTGGTTTGTTTTTTAATTAATACTTTTATTCAGCATGGATGCATTAAATTGTTTAAAAGTGATAGTAAAGACATTTATAACTTTACAAAATATTTCCATTTCAAATAAACTCTTCTTTTGAAATTTCTATTTGTCAAAGAATCCTGAAAACAAAAAAATCTATCAAATACAAAAATATTAAGCATCACAAACTGTTTTCAACATTGATAATAAGCAGAAATGTTTCTTGAGCAGCAAATCAGAACGTCATGATTTCTGAAGGATCATGTGACACTGAGACTGGAGCATGAGGGCTTTGATCAACAGCAATCAATTACATTAAACAATATTCACATAGAAAACAGTTATTTAAAACTGTAATAATATTTCACAATAGTACTGCTTTTTACTTTATCCAATAAATGCAAGCCTTGGTAGGAGTGGGCGTATTGACTCTATCATGATAGTTATTTACAGGAAATTAAATCCCAAAATGTGCATGTAGCATAATGTAGTAATAACTATGTTAAAAATATTCATATTTTTAGATACTATTATTCATAATAATACTGAATGATTATTTTAGCATCAGTGCAAAAAAAAAGCTTTACAAACACTTTAGTCAACCCCAAAACAGTAACACATTATAAATATGACTAAATGAGTGGTGTTGGAGGCTGTTGTAAATAAATGCGCATACATGATGCTGTGACCACTGAATGCTGAACTAATGCAAGGTGGAGCTGCTCGGCAACTATAACCAACCATTACATCATCATTACTCTGGAAATGTGTGGCACAGCTCCTCAAAACTACGCCACTCCTGTTAAAATCAACAAAGCTGTCTACACTGCAAGTAGCAGCCTGCTTTTGCAGAGTAGTTTAATTATTAATTAATTACACCACACATAAACAGCAGTATAAACTGTACAGCTGAATCTCTACCGGTTGTCACAGTACATACAACCACATATTGGATATATTTCCAAACTATTTTTATTTGAACATTTATCCTAGATTAATATCTTGCCCCAGAGATTTGCACTACAATGCATTACTACATGAAAATGTTTGTTTTTGATTGCACAAACGTAGTCAAAATAATTTTCTGTGGTAATTACAGATGTTGCCAATCAACCGGGCTGCGTTCCCAAAAGCTTCGTAAGCCTAAGGAAGTCGTAACAAAACGATCGTAGACTGAATCTTAATATACGGTCTGTTTCCCAAAAGCATCGTAACTTAAGAAGCACTTGAAAATCATCATAGATTTACGAGTGCTCTGGAGTAATCGTAAAGCACTAAATTCATCGTAAGAAGACAGATTTATGCGGTCACCTGCAGGACAATCGGCAGATTACACCTTTAACTTTATTCAAGTGCAATGTGATTATAATATAAAGTTTTGATTGTACTTTATTCTACATTTTATTACTATATTAGGCTACTTTATTTTATTTATTTTTTTTAATGAATTTATAAATGAAATAATTAAAAAGGGCAGAAAAATAGAAATACACATATATACACAAATGACTGAACAAAAAAAATGAATAAAAGAAGTAATGTAGGAAATATGCTTCAAAGACTGGGGGGAAAAAATCTCTCAACGACTTACTGACGTGGACGAAAACCAATGTATTGGACCCGGAAATTACGTCTCTATATAGATATTATATAGCCTACTATAATATATATTTTTGTATAAAGTATAATGTAGCCTATATTTTTATGTAAAGTATAATATTATACGTATAAATAATATAATATAATGTTATTATATCCGAGTTGTTGGAACGCAGCATTAGGTTAAAATTTCAATAAACGAGCGTTTACTACAATTACGAGCCATTCTATTAGGTGACATTTCAGCACTTGACAAACGCATAGCGACTCCTAAGTACTTAAAGCACGACTATGTGTGATTGCGTTAAGTGCATTTTTGGGAAATGCACGTGAAACAATAACGAAAGATCGTAAAATGACTCGTAGAAAACGCTCTTAAGTCCTAAGATCAATCGTTATCGAGAAACGCAGCCCTGAACAATTACCTTGTATATTCTGAAGCTATATTTAGTTTTTCGATAATACTTAGAGGGATAGTTCACCCATAAATAAGTAGTAGATTTATTTACTTAATTTACTCACCCTCAAGTTGTTCCAAACCTGTACAAGTTTAGAAAAGAAGATATTTTTAACAGTTGGTGGTAGCCATTCACTTCTATAGTATGAAAAAAAATACTGTGGAAGTCAATGGCAACCACCAACTGTTTGACTACCAGCAATCTTCAAAATATCTTCTGTTGTGTTCAGCAGAAAGAAAGAAATTCATAAAGGTTTGGAAAGACATGAGCATGATGTAAATGACAACAGAATTTACATTTTTTGGTAAACTGTCCTTTTAACGTACAATTGCTTCGATTTATTATTAATTTGTAATTATTTTAATATGGATTTAAAGTCGGTAAACTCATTAATTAATAAGAAAAGAAATCAAAAATAGATGAAGAATCGTTTACGAATCAGATCATGAGGTGTCTAAGCATTCTCACCCCTAACATGAACTGTTAAAACATACTGTTTAAATCTTATTCGCATGTACTGTATTTAATGAATTGCTGAGTTTTCACAAAGCATTTGTCAGTTAACTCACACTACATCCAAAGGCTGAAGGCTACATACTGAATGTTGTGACATACTGTACTGCGTTTCTGCTATCTGCTAGGCCTCTACTACAGTATGTGAAAAACAAGTCAGTCTGGGAACACAGACATACAGTATCTTGCGTGTGTGCGCTCCAGTGGAGAAGTCAGACGGATTGGCACTCAAGCAGAAGAGCCCCGTTCTTTGTGAATTCATTAGCGATGGTCAGGACCTCAGGGGAGCGCTGGTTTTGGCAAGTGAAGCACGCAGCATGCGTCACGTAGGTGATCAATAAGCTGGCTAACACGCCAGTGCCATAAAACAGATGCTCATGCATTGATCCAAAAGGAAGATTAATGGAAAAATCCATGATTTGTTCAGAAAAGGTCAGGTTTAACTAGCTTTCACCTAATTATTAAACCTAAAGTAACTAGTTTTATTACTTAATATAACATTCCAGACGACAGAAAATGCCATCTAACGAGTTATAACACACCCTCAAATCTGTAATAACAATAATTGCCACACCACACAAACTTGCGGTACAACTTGTTCTCTAAAGCATTCTTTCATGTGATTCAGCAAGTCAAAATCGTCTTGAACTAATGCTCATAAACAGCTGGTCAATTTTCCTACTGCAAAATCCTCGTAGGAATATCTTCTCTAAAAACCAACCAGGCATATTTCCTCCTTGTAAAAGAGCACAAGGACATAACAAGGTGAAAACCATCTCAACACCAGACCGCATACATCCACCACAGTCAAATCAATTTTGAGCCGTGGTAAGAGGACAGCTGGGAAAACACAATCTGGAGGACACAATCTATGATGAATGAGGAATATCTCAAATGGTACCAGTGAAAACCTCAAAAACCCATTGAAAAAGACAATGAAAGAAGGGAAAATAGGAGTGGGGAGAGGCAAAGAGCATAAGAAAGATGCCTCTGAGAAAGATTACGCTGCCTCACACACACACTGCTGCTGCCAGCACACACACACACACACTGCAGTGTGGCGAATGGGTAAACTCCCTCACATCGCCTATCTTGAAGGGTAGAGGGTGCATGGATAACATTTCCCTAAATAAATTCAGTGTGACTGAACGGATCCTATTAAACTTGGCTGCAAACGGGGAGTGCAGAAGTGCAAGAAAATTTCACTAAAACACCCGCAGAGACCTAACAGTCCATCATTAGATCAAAGTCCATTAACAGATTGTATCTAAGGAATATCTAGATGGTGAATGGCAGAGAACAGGCAGTGATTCGATCAAGATTATTCTCTATATCAGAGTCTTGGCTCAGCTCGTGCTGTGATTCCAGTCAACCATGTTCTAAACAACAGACAACATTCTACAGGATCCTATGAAAGCACTTCTGCTCAACTACACACCAAACAGACACTAAAAATATGACCAAAGTAAACTGCACACATCATGTCACTGAGTAAACAAACCTATAGAAAGACAACGGACTAACAGTGAAAGCAGACTAGACTCCTAGGTGGCATTAAAGGGGTCATATGACAACAGTATTTTTCCCATACCTCTACCTTTATGTCTCCTCTATGCCCCACCGTCTGAAACGCTCGATTTTCAAAAACTCATCGGTCTGAAAAGCGAGGTGTGCTCTTATTGGCCAGCCATCCAGTGCGTTGTGATTAGCCGAATACCTCAGGCGTGTGACGGAAATGTTATGCCCCTACCATACTGTGATGCCGTGTCCCGTCCCGGTGTGACGAGACAAAACCAATAAAACCCATTACAACTAGGCATTTGTTGCATCCCAGTTGGGGATATATTAGTGTTGGGAGAAAAAAATCGATGCATCGCGATTCTCTCTCCAACGATTCTGAGAATTTCAGAATCGATTCTGAGCTTAGTTTGTAACCAGATGTGCGATGAAACTTGCTTCCAATTCCTCACACACATACACCACTCGAACCTTCCGTAAAATAATCTTTCATAAAGCGAAATTCAAGGACATTCGTGGGCTTCATTGCACCGGATGCGCTGTGAGAGACGCACGGTTTGTTTGATGTTACACTTGAAGTGTGCGGTCTCGCCTGCCCTGTCTGTATTTTCCTTACGAATGCTCTACGAAGTCATAATTTAAGTGGTTTGGAATGCAGCGGACTTACATATTTAAAATATGAACCTCACTAACAGAAGGCTGCTTTCAATTTCAAATGCTAATGCATGCTTTTTTTGTGAAGACTGCTCGCGCAAGCGGGTGTGCAACTGACTCCGTGTAAGTGGTTTAATGCACTTGCATCTCAAAATGGTTTTATGACGCAAAATTAATGTAAACACAGCCAGTTATGTCTTAAGGGATTAAACGGACAGGACAAACCACATTACTTCTTATATTTCAAAAGAGATCCGTCCGTAAATGTCGCTTAATAGATCTCCCCGCTGTCTCGATGTCCCATAGTAAAAAACAACAGTAAATTTAAAATTTAAAATCTTAAATACTGAAAGCACTCTTTGTTTGTTGTTTGTTATATGCTTCTATGCTCCTCTTTATTATTTGCTATTTGCTTGTATGTTTTGAAGTTATATTAGTTTAAATTCTTAACATACAACTCTTAATTTTTTTTCAATTTGTAATTTTTTTAAAAAGTACTTAATTACTTATGTAAATGTAAGGATTTTAAGATTCTCAAATCGATAAACTAATTAATTAATAATGTGGGGGTGGGAGTAGATCATATCGGTGTTTTTTTGTTTTCTGGAATCAGATCGTGACTCCCAGAATCGAATCGGATCGGATCGTGAGGTGACTAAAGATTGCCATCCCTAGATATAATTATTGATTATAATGACTTATACTGTTCTTTTTTTGTGGGGAAGTCGTGGCCTAATAGTTAGAGAGTCGGACTCGTAACCCAAAGGTTGTGGGTTCGAGTCTCGTACCGTCATGATTGCAGGTGGTGGGAGTGAATTACCCCCAACTGCTCCCCGGGCGCCGCAGCAAAAAATGGCAGCCCACTGCTCCGGGTGTGTGCGTGTTCACGGTTTGGTGTGTTTTCACTGCTGTGCACTTTGATGGATAACTGCAGAGCCCTAATTCCGATATGTGTCCCATACTGGCCACCAGTTCACTTCACTCACTTTACGCATTGCGTTGCATCAATTATTTGCCGCATAAACATAAAACCATGTCTGCATTTGTGATCGGAGAAATGACAAACAACAAGCGCTACTCTACACTGCTCAAACTCACATTTGAATCATCAGTGGCAAATTCTTTAAATATGAAACGTACTTACAGGCTGTGAGTCAACATTATTTGTCAGCATCATAGACTGTATGGGTCACATGCCACTCGAAGGGGAAACAGGGGAAATGAATTCACCGGAACACCGGCATTGTAGGCTACTTCCCAGGAAACAGTCCTCATCCTCCGGAAAATGTGTACAGCTATAGCATATGACACAGCACTGCCCACATGGCTATTGCTCCTATAACAGCTTTTTTTTTTATCAGTTCTTTTGTCTTTGAGACGTTATGTTTTTCACAGATTTCTGCTCGTTCTAAATCAGATACAGATAAAGTAGCACAGTAAAGTTTACTAGTGAGAGCGATTGCGTGTGTGAATTAATTCTACCTGGCAGCGTCTCTCTACTAGTAGTGAAGCTTTGGAATTTAGTTATTAAGAAATAAATCCTTGAACTTTTCAGTTTCTAAGCTATTTTTACAGTGTTGAACACTGTTAAAGAAAGAACAGTATTGACAATACATTTCCGCGCTGAATGATTCTGTGTGCGCGCGATCTGCACGTGATGTATGAGCTACTGTCTGAAGCCTATGTGTGTGCGTTACAGTGCAGCAGTGCATTAGATTAGAACGGCGATTCATTTACCTTTACAATAGGCTGTTTAAAACGTGCATTCTCCTGTTTAATTTTGAGCATCCAGTAATATAATCACACATCTTTTATTTGCATTTATTTGTCATTTTAACTGTTCGGAAATGGAGCGTAAATGTGGAAGTCCTTCAAATATTTCTTATCCTGTTGCGCCCTCTATAGGACCAGCGACTAGTCGACGTCAAGCTTAAAGTGTCATGGCAGAGCATTGAAGTCGACTTGTCGATTAGTCGGTGCAACCCCTACTGCACACTAGGCTTGCCGTGATAGACGGTGCTGACGGTGATACCGTTGTTAAGCCGCAACACCGATTATGTCACTTGCCCACGTGGCCCGCCCCCCCCAGTTTCATTCTCCAGCGAGGCGAGTTGAGGAGAGCTGCTGACCATAAAGTGAGGTGAGACAGACATACATCGCGGATGGATTTCGTTTCGAACGAATGACAAAAGCACCTTTGGGCATTATTTTTGATTTTGAAAGCCTGTTGATCTTTTGGGCCGTTGTCTCTAAGTGATTTTGGATTTTTTTAAGCATTAGTTTCTTATTTAATTGATTCCACAGTGTTTGCTGATTTTTACTTTATTAAAAAAACTTTGGTTTCATTTTATACTTTTTTTACATCAAGTTGTATGCCGTGCCTCCAAGCTTTCTTATTCGTTTTGCTAATAAACTTTCTACGTTCTTATTTATTTGGTTATATATTATACGTTTACTTAGCCTATTTCCAGTTTTGTATACCTATTTAAACTTTATGTAAGTTATTTGTTATTTTATATTAGGCATAGCCTGCCCTTTAGCATGGTGTATTTGTATTTGTTTTGTTAAAAGTTCTGTTTTATAAATAGGCTAAAGTGAGTTTGACGACGAACTTCCGCTATTTCGAAGTAAGTAAAAATGTGCACGCCCGCTTTTAAGAGCTATTTAAAGCGAAGGAACGCTAGGAAAGAAGGAACGCCCCCGCGGTGATACCGTATTATCGTTGTTTGTCGACCCGTCGATTACCGGTGGGAAAATTTCCTCACCGTCACAACCCTACGGCACACACTAATAGTTGGTTTGAACTGTTCTGGAACAGTGTTGTAAATACTACTTAACCACTGATTTCTAGTTGTGTCCTCTTTTGGAAGGCCAAACAAAGTAGTTTCGCTTTCACAACGAAACACACAGAGTCTCCACGACATGGCGGCAGCAACAATACTACAGTGAGAATCAAAGGTACACCTTCTTTCTTTGCGTGAACATTTGGGCGGCGTTATGCTAATTTTCCCACATTGTGACGTAGACATGTGTTAGAACGAGCCGTTTTAGGTATGCGTGGCTGACTCTTAACTTGTATAAAGAATATCTCTTGGATTTGAGACTTTAGTCTTTGCAACTTTACAGATCTTCTGTATGCACCAAGAGCTTGTAACACTCCAAAGAGAAAGGAAAACTTGAAATCGCATCATATGACCCCTTTAAAACCCCTTTAGAGGAACTTGACATGCTATTCATGACATTATAATGACCTCATATTTATATGGAATATTTGTAATTAAAACAAAATGTATTTGTCACACCACTGGACTTATAGAACAGAATGATATACATGATAAATAGAATGATTAAAACTGCGAGAACATTTTTATTCACACAATTTCTATTATACATTCATAGTTTTTATCATTTTGACCTAAAATCCTGACGTTGAATTACAAGTTCAGACTGCCCTTGAGGAACTGAGGAACTTTTTGACAACTTTTTTTCATAACAATACATCATTTATGAAAATGTTTTTCATCAATTTATTCAAATAAATATAACATGTAACTATTTAGGTATCAAATACAGGTAATGTGTAATGAATGAGCTGCAGTTAAGGCATTCATTCATGTAAATCTCAAGCTCATTCGCAGTCCAATCCGATTTTTATATATGAATCCTCAATCCTTATTTATGATAATAAAGATACAGACAGATTCAACTGCAGGATCAGGGATCATTTAATGCATGACTGGATTTCTGCATATGCTGCATCTCCACCACTAAAAAAAAAATCCTTAAACTTTTAAAGCTATTGTCGGGGTTTTATTTACCATGTACTTTGGAAACGCATTCCCGCTATTAATGAATAATGATGCACTTATAATATCTAGTGACTGTGAACCCACTAACTCATAGTAACCCTAATTCCTGCCACAGTGTTGACAACTAAGTGCCCTTAAATGCAAGTGTGTTAGCTAAGAAAGCCCGTCGCTCCACCACCGCCTTTATCTGCCTGACAGAAATAAAAAGAGCAAATGAAGACAGGGCTTTGTCAACGCGGTTCGGCTTCTACTGACAAGCACACCCCCAGCCCAAAGAGAAAAGCAAACAACCACAAACCTTGCATCGCCCGGTGAAGGCTACAGTCCCTGAATGTGCCCGGGATTCGGGTAAAACGTGCAATGAAAATGTGACCAATCAGGGACGAGTGACCGGTGAAGCAGCCAATCAGGACAGGCTACGCTTGGACGAGAGCCAATCATATCAAGGCTCAATGCTCCTGCGGACACAGAGGGGCGGAGAAGGGTTCACTCGCATGCTCGTGCAGGAAACAGAAATGTGAGGGTGGAGGAGGTGGAGGGTGAGGGGGGATGGCTAGCTAAGGAGGGGGAAAATAATTTTAGCGACCCGTCCCGTACTGAAATCCACGATTGGGACAATGAGCAATACACGACCCACAACTTCACCTTTGTATATAAAACAGCAGCATTTCTATTTTGAAATAACTGAGTGAAGATCACTAGAATATATTCTATTGATAAAGACATTATTAATGGGATAGTGTACCCAAGAAGATATTTTGAAGCATGTGGGTAATCAAACAGTTGCCCCATTGACTTGTAAATTATATGGAAAAAATACTATGGAAGTCATAGTGATTACATTCTACACATTCTTCAAAATATATTCTTTTGTGTTTTGCAGAAGAAAGAAATTCATACATGTTTTTGGATAAACTGTAATAGTATATTATAATATATATTTTTTTTTTTTTTTTGATGAACCGAACTAATAGCCTTAACGTATTCATCCTTTATGTATAGTTTAAAATAAATATTAACCATTTTTTAATATACCTGTTTTATACTATTTCACAGGTATTTGCCTACTTGTCATCGCTGTCAAATATTTTAAAAACCTGAAAAATCAAAGCCATGTTTTATCTTGAAATGCTTTATGTCTTGAAAGCTGCTATGAGGTCCGTAGGTTCACACACACACTCCTGGTGAGTTTTACAGTTTTTAATGATTTGAATGCTTATATTTGCAAATATGCATGCTTATATTTTCTGTCTCAAAAATGTTCTTATGCATTCTCTTACGACATATGCTTTGCCCTTGGTTTTGTATTTAGGAATCAGTGAGGTGTTTCAGCTTGATATGTTTGTTCTCACACCAACATAAAACATAAAAAATTAATAAAAATAAACTACAAAGTGAATCTGCAGTCTGGTTGTGCTATACACCATAATATTTCAGATAATGAGTCCATGGTACATAAATATGATAATCATTTGCCATCATGGTCATCTGATACCACAACACTATGAGAAATATTTAAAGGGATACTCCACCCAAAAAGTGCCTAAATGTATATTATACTATGGGGGCTGTAGAATGCTTGAATCTGATTGGTTGCCGAATGTTCTGATGTGTTCAAGTATTTTCAGGGAAACGCATGGCTAAAGTAGTTCCAGGCAGGTCTTGACCACAATACATGTTCATATCACTTCGCCAAGCAATTTCAGTTATTTCAAAGGTCCTTACAACCTAAAACAGCAAAATAACCAATACTCACAAAGACACTGACCAAGCAAATAAATAAAGCAAACAATAGGAAAAAGATGACTGATTATTTCCATGTTTTTGCCACAAAGTTGCATTTTATGTACGGAAAACATATACTATTTCTCTTGCTCTCTCTCCCTTACAAACGCACACACAGAAGCATGTTGTCAGCGCTGATTTGATGATTTTATCAGTAAAATAGCTCAATAGCTTAAAAGCTACATGTCATTTCTCATAAGCAAGGTAATACGGCGCTGTTCTTGAAACAGATGCACTTACATTTTCGATATTAGTAGAGACGCTGCTGCCGAACTGTTGAGAGACACCCAGACTCGGGCAATTCACACACGCTTCATCTCTCTCTCTCCTTCGTGTCTGTCTAATACTAATAACTGCATTGTCTGCTATCAACGGCTCAAGCCTCCGTTGCTAGGTCTAAAATAACATTTTGGAATTAGCAATGGAGGTGTTGGATGAGATGCGCAAGAAATGAACCCTGCTCACAATAGCGTTTTAAGGACAAAAACCTGACGAATGTCTTTAAATACAACATCTGACCAATATGTGAGGTGTGGTACACTGTAAAAAATGACAGTGAATTTAACGGTAAAAGACTAAAAATGCTACAGTAAAAACCTGTTAAATGGTTAACGGTATTCCCCTACTATATACGGTGAAAAATTGTATTGGACAATACGTGTATTGGACATTAATTTTACAGTAGCATACCGTTTTTGGAAGTTAAACAGAATGTATAACTTACAGCGAATAACCGTAAATTGACATTCCCAGAATTCCCTGCTTTACATTTAAAATTTGATGTTTTTTTTGTTGAAATAACTATGTTTCTTCTTAGTTTTTTCTTATCAGTTTTGTATATTAGGGTTGTGTGTTACACCTAATGTTGTTAAATGAATGTTTATTGCATTATTTTAGTGTTGTGTGTTACCATGATAGTGTTTTGTGTTTGTGTGAATGGCACTGTGTGCACCTTCTATAGAGTTATTGTTTAAAAGCTGTTTGTGATGGGCTTTTGTTCATCATGTGACTTTCTCATCACCACCTGCTTTGGTGGTTATCAGTGTATTACAAAGGAACATATTTCAGTACTTCAATAGGTTGGTATATTAACATTATATCAGTTAATGAAATTATGGTATTTAACTGTAAATTTAAGTTAAAACCTAAAACGTTGCTACCGTATTTTTTACGGTAAAATTCTGGCAACCACAGCTGCCGTTTTGTTACCGTAAATTTTACGGAATTTTTTACAGTGTAGATGTAGCACATCAGATATTGACGCCATTCCTTGATTCCTAGAAAATAATGCACACCGCTGAGGTAGTGAATGCCGCGAAGTGTGCTTATTTTCTAGTAAGTCAATGACCGGAGTCAATTATTCTGGCTTGGTGCCACATTTACCACACCATCAAATAGTGTTCATATGTTTCTTATATACTTCTGAGTGCCCGTCATCAATTATTCCTTCACTTAAAGGGATACCAAAATGTTGCCTTTTTGTGCATAGACCTGAAAATGAAATTTCCAACTTAAACTGCTGTAAATCTGAAATGCTCTGGAGCACAGACTGAAGTTTGGTCTCGTTTTAAAGAAGAAACATTGCAGATTAATGAAGTGAAGTAAAAAAGTGAAACAAAAAAAAAAGTTTATTATTATGAACAGAAATACTATTTCAAAATGTTATATGAATTAAATATTTTCCAAACCATGTTTTACTCTAAAACCGAGAACATGAAAATCAAAGCTATACATTTAAACAAGCTGTGTTCCAAATTTGAGTTTGAAATCTCAAAAAATGAGCTTTCAGTAAGATTTTGTTTGGGCGCAGTACCAAACGCTTACACTTCTCATTCGTTTCCAATGCGATCATTTTTGACCGCGAACAGTACAAGTGTGACTATAGTTTTTCAGGGCAAGTTAACCTTTCAAATCATGGCCATGATTTTTTTTCTTCGCATAGCAAGTGCCAAAACCTTTACCAAGTTTTGTATAGCATTCCAATGAAGTAAAGAAATTCAATAAAACCAAAATGTCATTTTTTTTTCAGTTAAAAATGACCGAACAGCACCAGAGGGTTAAATTTACCAAGAGGTTATGATGACCAGATGGTTGTATTTTTGGATCAGGACGATAAACAGCCAACTAAGTAACACAGAGGTTAAAAATGGCTAAACTGACAGCTATCAGGCTCTCTACCAAACCACAAGATATTCACAGTTTATTACGCCTGACAGTTTCACTCAGATTGAGCTGTGCCAGCTAACAGCTCATTCAAAGTATTCACTGAAGTGAAAAAGAGTGTGGAGACAGCAACAGGATTAGATGCTTTTTCATTCAGAGTTTGTTCCCTGTTATTGTATTGGATTTATCACACTGTGACTTAGAATTGCTTTGAACTGAACAGTTT
>JADLZN010009270.1:0-61217 GCA_018155175.1 Sinocyclocheilus anophthalmus | reverse complement strand
AACTACATATACACTTAAACTAGTCTAACATATTACATAAACACATTAAGCTGGTCTAACCTACACATACACACACACACACAGTTTTTGTTATAGAAAGAGGGATTAAGTTTAACTCAAATACAGAAAGAGGCATAAAGAATGAATTTTTGGAACCATTTGCTTATTCAGCAGATCTACACCTGAGGGATGAGTCAGATTCTTAGTTCAAACACACCTTCGGAAAAAGGTGTACTGATACTTAAGATCAATTCCTAAACTAATTTGATACTTGCGAGTCTCGGCATGCTTAAGAATTCCATGATGCCTCTATCAGGACCCAAGACCTTCTGACGTTGGTTGAATGCCAAAGAACCAATTTGAGTCAGAGTAAACATTGATGATGGAAGGGACTAAGGACACGATAAACGCTGGCCAAGCTATTGGTATCCGAAGCGTTTTCTCGGACATCTTGCGGATCTGCATTGACCCAAGAGAAAGAAGAAAGAAAAAACCACCGTACCGGGGCGGGTCACTGAAGGTGTGGGCTTTAAAAAATAAAGTCGAGATATCGCCCGGCCAATCTCAGATGCTTACGCACTAATAGAACAACGTCCGGAACCTCAAGATGGGGTTTTCTGTAGATACAGGGCGAATAATTTTTAGGCCCTTGAGTTGGAAAGCATGGATACTTTTTTGTTATGAGCTTGGATACCATTTTAAAGATTCTTAGAACACTATTATGTTGCATAGGTGTCCACATATTATATACACTCTCAATTATATCATCCGAATACGAATTCATAGATACTATACATGGTAGAGTTACTTATATGAATGAGTGGTTTTTTCGTAAGCATGAATAAAAATAGTCTATTATACAACAGATTAAATACAACACAGCCATAATATACACAATGGCCTGAAGAAAATGGGTTTTCATTCAAAGAAGGTTTTCCTATGAATTAATTAGTAGGAAAGTCAATTTCTACTGTGCGTTTGTCTTGGGACATGCAGGGATTTTCCCTGATTTTTGCATTCTTTTGGCCAATAAACCCAGTGTTATCAGCGTTGGTTGCCATGCAACAAAGGGGCCTGTTTCGGCTTCCTGGGGTGTTACGCATTCCGGGGGGAAGGGTTCAGGGGTCCTCGTATGGCTTGTTAACTGAGGGGGGTTACAGAGTATTTGTTAAATATAAAAACAAAATATATATTGTGTGTTTGATTGGTCCAGACGCTACATTATTGTGGTACAATATTCTTGAGTTTCATTTTTAATAATAAAAAAAAAATCAAAGTTTAAAATGAAGCTGCGATGAAATATTGCATATACTATTGTGCCAACAAAAAAAGAAAAAAAAACCTATAGCACTGTCAACCAGCGGTATTATCAGTCGGTTTTTGAATAAATTTACATTTATTTATTTACCCCCTAAGGTACAAGCAGTGCCATAAACTTTTTTTTTTCTCAGGTTGACTGGTTGTCTGGCATGAAGACAACATGTGAGTTTCATAATATTACAAAATATTCTATTAAAATACATTCAAGAGAAACAAGATAATTAAAAAAGATAAAGCTTAAATTTAATACATTTTATGCAATGCTCTTAATCTGTGTTTTTACGTGTTGTCAGTAACTTCTGAAGAGTTATATTTGATTTTCTGAAAGTAGACCAAAAGTCATTGTAGAACACAAATACAAGTACACCATGATTCGTAAAAAAAATGGCGTCAGCCTTATCCCACATAAGACTCAAGGGATGAACAACAAAATATGTTTCCTTTCAAGGAAAAACAAAACAAATCAAAGGCTTGACAAATTCTATGTTTGAAAAAAAAAAGTTTAGGGGATTATTTGAAAGCTTCCAGGGATGAGATAAGACATGACATAAAGGGTCACTGAGATCTTCTCATCACCCTGAGGAAACCAGCTAAAACTATGTCATCGTACTGTGAATCATTTCAAATAAAAAGCTTGTGCTAAACTATTAGCAACCTGATATGCAGAGATAATCTTCTGCTGGATTCATGAATCTTTTCAGCATGTTGACACGTTTACTTGCAATAACTTGCAATACAAAATTGCTTCGAGGGGCATGCCAGTGGCACATACCCACCCAGGATGTTTGAAAGCAAATCAAAATTACAATATTTTTTCATTGAAAACCCCATATCCATTTATGCCTATGTTTGGGCAAGAAATAACCTGTTCCGCCATTTGAAGCACGCTTCTACTTTTTTCTTTTTCTGAGCTCTGTGGGTTAGACACAAAGATGAAATGAGAATAATAAAGACTTTGATTTATTATAAGAATAAAATGACCTGTTGATTACATTAGATTCATTACATTAGGTCGAGAATGGGTTTGCTCAGTGCTGAACGATTACAAGCTAATGGTCACTGCTGATTGTTGCAAATTTTTTGTTTAAATTTACAGAAATCATTAAGGACGAAGCAATTTATTATGCATTCTCAGTGCCTTTATTTGCATGATTCATGCACAACCTAAAATCATGCTCTCACCGAAATTGTAATGTGAAGCTAACCATACATGAGGTCCAGCATACTCTTCAGTTTAAGGAAAAGCCATTTTTTCTCTTTCAGTATACCTTATCCGGTGCGCCCACTCATAGCTCTGAGTGCAAGTGTAGAGGATGAGAACAATTTAACAGAGTGGGATGTTTAACCCCACTCTCATGTTTCGAAGCACTATGAAACAGAGTTGAATCATACGAGTATGCTTTTCAGTGCTTCAAAAATGGTTAAAGTAAAATCAATATTACGCTCTCGAATATATTCGTTAGCAAAAGGATATCATTCCAACAGCTTGTCATGATCTAATCGACAGGTCTTTGAATGTTAGCAGAAGGTTAGACATGTATCACGTTCAATGTAATTCCACCCGGACTGTTTGATTATTTATCCTCTGTAAGGCACAGTAATCATCCCGTCTGTATCTCGCGATCATATATGTTGAAGGACAAACTGAAGAGCGGAGGAAATATGAATGAACCGCAACCATGTTTTTAACAGCCGCTCGCATTCCCCGAGCGCCACGCATTTACACAGTCGTCGACCAATAAAACGGCCAAACAATCACACTTGACCCTTGCAGAAGCGCCAAGGCCAGAGGAGCATCAAAGAAAAGTTCGCAAAGTTATTGATCCTGCAGTTAAACTCATCCTTGAGAGGCTCGAAAACGACCTCAATCCTTAGTTGAGATGGAGGGGAAGGCGTGAGAGAACGGGGAGCATTTAATCTGCCCACTGGTGAGAAAGATGGGAAGTGAGACATCTATTAAACTGAATCTTTGTGGCTGAATATAGGATTGTGCTTCCTCTGAGACCCTACCTAAGGCAACTGCCAGCAGTCACCGGCATCCCCAGGGAGCACAACTTCCCACAGAGATTCCCGAGACCGTGAACATGTCGCAATATTCCCCAGTTCTCGATCACAGTCTAGGCTTCCCGCGTGGTTCTTTCCTCTGGTATTTCTCTCCTAATTATGCAGGTGCCACGAGGCATGACCATTCGTTCTCGCCAAAACCGCATTGCCATAACCTTTAATTGGGTCTCATTATAAAAATACTCTACTCCCGGCCGATAGGATGTAAATACCTGCTGTTTTTCCTCTTAACATGTGTGAATCACTTTAAGGAAGACAAATTATGAAGGCAGAACTTCCAAAAGGTGCTGAAATGTATTTGTGCAGTCGTGTCTTTCAGTCATCGACTCCGCTCATTAAGGAGCAATGTGACACTGGCGAGTTCTTGCTTGTTTAACTGCAAGTAATTATGCATAAGGCTGTAAGTGAGTCTTTCAGCCCACCTCAGCTTCAGGCTGATCATTATGTGCGGTGAACACCGAGAAGGCTCTTTCAGTTGGAGGCCGAGGGCCTGGTCAGCTTGTCCTCCACTGCATGAGTGAAATTTGATTAGGAGTCTAATTATGTGTAGCAGAGAATGAGGGGGTCATGCTAGGCTGGCTGCTTTTCACAGTCTTTCTCTCTCTTTTTCTCTTGTATCCAATCATTCCTCGCGCTCTTGTAAGCTGTAGAAACGGAAGCACTCAACAAAACCAGAAGTGGCACATTTTCCCCCTCCATTCAGAATGATTTAAAATCATCAGAGCCCAGCCATAATGTCTGCCTGTAGCCTATATGATCATACAAGCATTTGTCTTGGAGGTAAAAATAATTGATTTGAAGAGAATGTTTTAGCAGGCTGCTCCTGCTTTTCATCTGGGCTGATTTTTTTTATCCTATGTGGGATTTTATATTTATGGTGACCTTTATCTTTGAGCATCTTGCCATCTGTAGTGGAACCCTTCATTTTAAATCACTTGTTCTGAAGTTTTGACAAGGCGTATATTTTATCATACAGCTGATCCATCCAGTTGGCACTACTGAAAATGCTTTTGCAAAGACCGTTATTTGAGGGTTAAATATGTAGTCCAGTTAAATGTGTAGTTGTCGGCATTTACTCATTAGCAATCTGTTTTTCTGGCCATCACAACTTCTCGTCTAGGGAGTTCAACTCTGGTCACATGCGTCACAATATTGATTTTTTTTTCAACCTGATGCAGACCATGTTTTTTTCTAACTGTTGGACAGTTTAAAATGGAAATTTATGTGAAAGTCTTATAAGTTAACACAGATGTATTAATAAGGTAATTCAATGCACTTATTTTGTACATACATTTTTACATTGTACTTATACTTTACAAAATACCTGCATGTAATTACATCGGTAATTAGGGCCCGAGCACCAATGGTGTGAGGACCTTATTGGAATGGCTCCGTTTCTTCTTCTTCCTCTCCAAAGTAAATAGCATTTTTGAGGGCCTAAACATGCTTTAAAACTCATGAAATTTTGCACATGCATCAGAACTGGCGAAAATTTACATCTGATATGGGTTTCAGAAGTGGGTGTGGCAAAATGGCTTGATAGCACAACCTATAAAATTTCAACGAAGTGCCCCTCGAGCTACGTTTCACGTACATGTGCGAAACTCGGTAGACACATGTAACACACCAATACCTACAAAAAAGTATAACTTGGGGTTCAACATCCCAAACCCAACGGTATCCGTCAATTTTAAATAGAAATTTTCCTGTACGATTTTGTGGCATAATTTTTGCCATCTTTGTTATTTCCGGCCATTGTACTAATTAATAACTCACTCCTGGCCATACGTTTTAATTAGAGATCCCCTTCAAATGTATCTGAGTGTTATCAGCACAGAAAGCCTCTTTGCGAAAATGCTAAAGGTGCGAAGTATCTTGAGTGTATTCAGTCAAAGGCTCACCTGCGGCCCTGACAAAGGGTTTTATGATTTCACCATGTCCAATCTGCCCCAAACTTCACATGTTTGATACTAGTCCTGTCCTGGTTTGATATGGAACCCTAGCACACTATTAAAAAAAGACGTCAGCATAATATGTTTAAAATAGGCTGCACATGGTAAACTGCTAGCACACGTAGCTAAGTGCTAAGGCATGACTATTAAAGGCATAATGAAAGAGGAATTATTGCTGTTAACTCAGGCATGACAATGTCAAATCTGCCCGAAATTTACCAAGTTATGATAAGAGTTCCTGGCTGAATCCTCTCCTGCCCTATTCATATAATTCTAGCTACCACCTGAGGCATGTAAACAGGAAGTGACCTTATATAAACCTGGTGATGCAACTATTCCATAACGGTAAATCATAGCCATTGTGTGCATCAAATACCAACTCTCTCAAAACATGCCTAGCAACTCTTACTAAATTGCGAGGTTCATGCTATTAATAGCCATCAACATGAAGTGTTGTAACTCATGCATACAATAAGTCCAATCTTCTCAAACGTAACATGTTGAATATAGAGTCCTGGGCCGAAAGCATCTACATTAAGAACAGATTGAGTTATAGTCATAGCCCACACTACTGACAACAGGCAGTGACTTGTTTCACACTACTTAAAAATGCAGTGTCTGATCTGAAGCCCTAACTTGACATGTTTGAATAAAATCCTTGTCCTTACCACATCTAAACCAATCTTTCATAATTATACACATAGCGCCACCTGCTGGCAACAGAAAATTACTTCACAAGTCACTTAACTGTCAATGTCTAGGTCATAAGACCCTAACTGTACAGCATGTGGTTTGGGGTAAGTCCTGGCCGAAACATTTTCAATATCGCAGTTATAAAATTTATAGCGCCACCATGTTTGGCAACAGGCAATTGTCATGTTTTAGCACTAACGCAACATACCATAGTTCATTGTCAACAAAAACGTCATATGTTTCATAAAAGTGTCTGGCCTGAGATGAAACTACATCCAAATTCAAGTTATAGTCCTAGCGCCACCAGCTGCAACATGAAATTACGTGTTTTACCTAACTTAATCCTGCACATGTGGTCCCATTCTGCGCCAAACTTCACATGTTTTTGCTAATGATCCTTGAACCTGAATATTCTACATGACAATATGCAGTTTAGTTATGAGCACCACACTTAATGGCACCATGAAATAGGCATGGTAATTTACTGCCATGTTTCAAACCCTCTACGCACCCTTGGCAATAAATAGTCTCATTGGCTAGTGCACTTTTTTTGTTTACTCGCCTACATGATATACGACATTGGTTCCCGCAACCCCACACACACAAACACACACACCCACCACACACACACACCAGGTTTTACATTTGTGAAAGTTGGGGACATCCCATAGGCGTGATGGTTTTTATACTGTACAGACCGTATATTCTATTGCCCTTTAACAACCCTACCCCTACACCTACCCCTTACAGGAGACTTTGTGCTATTTCAGATTTTCAATACACTCCATTCTGTGTGTATTTATAGCTTTTGAAAAGTGGGGACAGGGGGTAATGTCCTGAAAAGTCACATTCTCCTTGTAATACCTATGTCAAACCTTTGTCATTATACAAATTTATGTCCTCATTGGTCACAAAAACGCGTATCTACACACACACACACACCTAATGGGACCTTACATAGACTTTCTATTGCTTTTAATACATATATTTATCACTTTTTAACCTAAACCCACCCCTAGAAAACTTTCTGCATTTTTACAATTGAAAAAAAACTTTGTTTACTTTTTTTATAACAGTTTTACAAATGAGGACGTCCCAAAGGGAGGTTTTTGGAGATTTTGTCAGGCTTAGCTCACTTTTGGGTACAAATTTGTCCCCAATATGGTTCGTACACCACACCCACCCACACACACACACACACACACACACACACATGATCCCACCCAATCAGCTTATCTTTGTAAAATAAACAGCTTCTTAAATAACTGAATGTGCACTCTTAACTTCAGACAATCAAGCATTATATTATGATATTATAATTAAGCACTATTTAATGATAGAACTTTAGTCATTAGAATTTAAAGTTGATAACCATTTATGAATGCATATTTGTCATTTTAACTTAGGACTGGTGGTGGTGTTTAAGATATTGTTGGTCATAGGTAATAGTAATTATTATTAAAAGATACTACTACTACTACTACTATTATTATCTGCTGGGTTCATGAATATTAATCACGTTTGCGTTCGCTCTAACTGATTTGCTGAAATCAAAACAGGGACAGTAATAGATGAGCGCCAGTCAACGAGAGCTGTTCGCGCATTAGCTCCGCCCACAGCCGAGAAACCGGCATATCTTCTGCTAGTTCTTAAAAGCTGGATAATTCTAAATAAACTCCATTATTTTGACAGGAAAATAAAACAAACAGAATATGCTTTACATGTAGCGCGTCGATTCAGCGTGTTATGCAATACTCTCGTTCTCTCTCTTTGCATGTATGAGAAACACAGCGCTATCAGTAAAGTGACGGCGAGTCGTGCGCCTTCACACTAGTTTACGGTACGCCAAATACAGGTGAGCTGCGTGCTACATACTGCGCATCCATTGAGTACATGACATGATCCATTGAGCAGATCCAAATAGTATAGATCGCATGATGGAGAGCGAAACTCTCAAGTGCTCTGTCAGCGTGTTTATCGAGTGAAAATCTGTGTTGAACGCCTCTCACACACATACTGGCGTGTAAAATCGAAGAATTTATTAGCCAATGGCTAATGTTAGACATTATTTAGTCGCCCAGAGTAAGATTTAGTCGCATAGGCAAGTGATTTACTCGCAATGTAGAGGATTGCATGTTTGATAAAAGTTCTGGCCTGAAGACATCTACATGGTAATATTCAGTTACAGTCATAGAGCAGGAAATCTGGCACATTACCATAACAATTTACCATTTTAAATGCATATTGTTCGCCGTTCGCTGTCTTACTAAAGACGCCCGCTGGCGGTGAGCCCGGGTGCGAGGGCCCTTTCATCGCTGATTGCAACTTTAATTAATTTCTGTAATCACATTTATAATTACACTGTTGACCCATCCTTTACACCTTAACACACCCTTAAAGTATTTTGAATAACAATATGAACACAATAAGTACATTACTTATTTATTGGTGTAAGTACATAGTAGTTAAGGCCACCTAATCTTAAGTGGGACCAGTTTTTATATTATTGTTATGTTTTAATAATCTTTTTTTATTTTCTCTCCGATTTTCACTGCTGAAGATGATTGAAATGATTGAAATTGAAATTAAAATTACACTACAACCAGTGATTATCGTTGGCAGCCAACTGTGAAAGTTTTAATTCTATTAGTAAATAAACACAAACGATGCGTTGCTAATAACACGCATGTTTGGTTTTCCAACCTTGATGCTGAAGTTTTTCAATACTTCAGTTAGATTGAGTCTTGACGTGCATGTAGAAATCTAATTTCAGCCAGGCGACAGCAGATACTGGTATGTGGTGTGTCGTGTTTTTCCATTAATGAAGATTACCTGCCTATTCCTATTTGTACATACAGGTGTCAGATTTTGATTTGATTCCATCAATTTGGTTTTACGTGTTTGAGCTACTACAGTACATCCAGCAAATGGAATAGGTTCATTCAGACCGCCCTTAATATGCATCTGTCAAATTTCAGGGAATTCAAATACAGACAAGCAGTAATGCCCGATATTTTTCAGCTCTTCTTCTCCCAAGATAGTTTTACAACTTGAGGTTTGTCTGACTAGATGCAATTTAAATGAGAAATTGACAAGGGACTCTTTATTTGTCAGGATCCTGTCTATTAATACGGATATCTGTATGTGAAAGACATCCCCTGAGCATACAATAATGCAGGGATTGATATTCTTCTTATTGTCGTTGTTGGGATCTTGTAACTCAGATTGATGAAGTGACACAGCAACCTATTAGCTATTTTCCGAATATACTGACGTAACCTCTCCATACAGACGACAATTTAATGAGACAGGGATGCAACTTGGTTCTAAAATGCGCTAAAACAATCTGATATTGTTGACTACCTAGTGAAACGTTGACATTTTAAAACAATCACCATTTGACACCACTTGACTCTTTCTATTTTTCTTTTTTTCCCCCATTTCTCTCCCGAGCGACCTTCACCACCGACTTGGATAATTGTTGTCCTTCTCAAATGATGTGCAGTGCTGTGTGTTTTCCTGCACACATAGGCCATCCAGTAAGGTAATATCCCTGAAAAACAACAGAGCACTAGTTCTGCTGATCTATTACCACTTATTTATTGTAATGAATATGTAAATTGTTCTCCACCAAGGTGAATTCAGGTAAGAGTGTGGCAAGTTTTTTTTTTTTTTTTAATAGTGCTGCACCAACAAGGTCTGGAAACCTAAATGTTTGTTAATGTACTCATGTCTTTCTCCACTCACTGTCAGGTGGTCTTAAAAACAACCTTGTCATGGCTGTCTCCATCCTAGGGAGCTCATATAAAATCACGTCAGCTCGGATCCTGTTTACCCCCCAATTAGATGCTATGGGTCTGGTAATCCGAGATGTCATCTTTCATTGCTTTCCTGTCATACTTGCTCAAAACCATTCAGTGACCTTTGCAGTCATTCGATATTAACTTGGTGACTGATTAAAGCTGAATTTCCCTCAGGACAAGCTACTGCCAAAGAAAAACAAAGGACCATAAAGTGTATGCTTTATTAAGTGATTGGCGCAATATAACTTTGGCATAATATCTGTCATCTGTTTGAATGGCTAAATCTATATTATATAATTTGATTTTACTGGTTGGAGGCCAAACTCTTTTTGTACCTCCTGGATATTTTGCCACCCGCAATCATACAAAGCCACAGCTACCTACGGGCCAATTTCATTAGTTAAACCTCTGAAAACATTTCTAGCCATCTATGAAGCGGAGTATTAAAACATCAAATAACTCAGACAGCCTTGCCCTCAGGAGCAAAATACGTTGTTTCAAAGTAGAAAAGATGCTTCATCTCATTCCAGGAATATTCTGAAGCATCCTCATGAGTCTTGCCTTTGCCAATTTTCTAGTGTTTCTCACTTCTTAAACTGTGTGCCATTTAAGTTGCCCAGTGTCTTGCTAAAAACGTCTGCGTGAATCGCAGCATGGTGACCAATGCATAATTGCATTCCATTCACTCAGAAGCTATGGAGCCAACAGGGCATTATGGTAATTAGAAGGGGACAGAAAACTGGCAAATGAAATATGGCTGAACGAATAAATGAAGGAGGGGTTTAGAGGGTACTTTAATCAGCCAGAGACCAGGTGCAGCCAAAAACAAAGTTGTAGATTAAAAACAAAAGCTCACCCCTTACACTCTTGCATGCAAAGGCAAATTAAGCAACTTTTAATACAATATTGACTGTATTCTCAGTTCTCTTCTAAATATTCCTGACTTCCTTTACAAGCCCTCGCACTTACATGACGACCATATGCCTTCGTATCATGCAGCAAATGAGTATTGACTCGCTTCCATATGGTTGGACAGCCCTAAAATAAACACATGGGATCATTTTATGACTGCCGCAGGTGAGTAATGGATTGTGAAAGGTTAATTTAATGAAAGTCTCGCAATTGTATTAAGCAAACGTCTCTTTCCTGATCAGGCAATGTGGCTATAAACCGAAGAGAGCGTAATTTAATTTATTCTCTAAAATGGAGGTGGAGAGAGCAGCTGTAGGCCAGGTGATTGGTGGGAATATTGACTGACAGGTGTCGGATTGCAGTCCTGTCCTAATGTGCATTAACAAACCCTCATGTTTACTGAGCGGGCCTGGGCGCACATTTGCTTTCCGGATTAAATATGACCTGGTCTTGTTGTTGTTTAGGCCTGCGCTGTTGCTTTAAGGCCAGGACCATCTGTTTGTGGATGAGTTGGATATCTTATAACTTCTCTGACACATCATTTTCTTTCATTTAATTGTAAGTGTATGCAACTCAACGTATTTTTTTAAATCGATATTGAAAAGATTTTAGCATGTGATGCAGGTAAATTAAGCATTGATTAATGCTACTGTGAACTCATGAATCATGCAGGTGATGAAGTTTTAGTGATAGTTCATCATAATAAACAAATGCAAGTAAAACATACAAATATAACTAAACTGATAATAAGCAGAGGCTACTTGTGTTCAACTAGTTAGTTCACAGTTCAACACAGGGCCTAAAATGAACACTTGCCACCCATAATTTTTTACCCTGCTATATGAAACTGCATTATTTCATAAAAAAAGGCATTTCATACAATTAATGTACAAACAACATAAAGACAGTATATTTTTTTATATGTTTAATGTCATCTGTTTTATGACTGAAAACCAGTATAAATGATACCAATACTGATTTCTCTATCAAATTTGCCCCTCCCTAATATTTAACCATTGACTATAGCAATTCAACATTACAGTATAATTGAGAGCTATCA
The DNA here is from genome assembly GCA_018155175.1 of Sinocyclocheilus anophthalmus. Classification (NCBI taxonomy): domain Eukaryota; kingdom Metazoa; phylum Chordata; class Actinopteri; order Cypriniformes; family Cyprinidae; genus Sinocyclocheilus; species Sinocyclocheilus anophthalmus. Next base: position 49,413 of record JADLZN010009270.1, on the reverse strand, counting down.
ATTTTAACATTTACTAGACTTTTAAAAAATCACTTCTAATTTAAGTGAACTTAAAACAATCTTCACATAAACCCATTATAATAAATGTTATATTTACCTGTGCCCTTCAGCAGAAATATACAGAAATTGAAATTGAAGTTATAAAACACTAAATTCTAAATTAAATATAGATGAATCCTTAAAGCTATAAAAGTTATTTTTTCCTCTTTTTTTTCTTTGTCCTTTGATTAATAGACATCACAGCAGCTGGTAATTAAGTTAATTTGGCTGCTATTTCTTTAAGAGCTGCCGCTGCTGAACGTGACGCGGATCTGACACATCATATTTTCTCTCAACTCTTTTTACCTTTTCTGACCCACTTCAGGTCTTCAAGTCTCTATTAATGAGCTGACGAGTTACATCGGGTGTGTTAGATTAGTGAGACAGTGCTGGGCTGCTCCAGGACAGTTTTGAAAAGCATTTCAGAGACATGTTCTTAAATGTTAAGTCAACTTCATGACTTAACTGACCACGGCATTGCATGCACGTAGTTTATTTCGTGCTTTGATATGAAAGGATACAGGCTACAGCACGCGCCAGCGCCTTTGTGGGTGCAATTGAAGAGCACGCGCTGCGAGCACAGTACCGTTTCCGCGCTCATTTGACTCGCGCCTGGCGCTAAAGTGAAGTGGAGCGCGCGTCTGAAACGTCTCCTGTTCTCAGTTGTTCTGCAACTGAATAAATTCACTTTTTGTCAAGAGAAAAAGTGACAGAAGCACCAGTTGTGAGTGGGGTGACCAACCTTAGCCCCGCCCCTGAATTAATTGCGTTAAATATACAGTATCTCACAGAAGTGAGTACACCCCTCACATTTTTGTAAATATTTTATTATATCTTTTCATGTGACAACACTAAAGAAATGACACTTTGCTACTATGTAAAGTAGTGAGTGTACAGCATGTATAACAGTGTAAATTTGCTGTCCCCTCCAAATAGCTCACCACACTGCCATTAATGTCTAAACCGCTGGCCATAAAAGTGAGTACATCCCTAAGTGAAAATGTCCAAATTTGGGCCCCAAGTGTCAATATTTTGTGTGGCCACCATTCTTTTTCTAGCACTGCCTTAACCCTCTTGGGCATAGAGTTAACCAGAGCTTCACAGGTTGCCACTGGAGTCCTCTTCCACTCCTCCATGACGACATCACAAAGCTGGTGGATGTTAGAGACCTTGCGCTCCTCCATCTTCCATTTGAGGATGCCCCACAGATGCTCAATAGGTTTTAGGTCTGGAGACATGCTTGGCCAATCATTACCTTTACCCTCAGCTTCTTTAGCAATGCAGTGGTCGTCTTGGAGGTGTGTTTTGGGGTCGTCATCATGTTGGAATACTGCCCTGTGTCCCAGTCTCCGAAGGGAGGGGATCATGCTCTGCTTCAGTATGTCACAGTACATGTTGGCATTTATGGTTCCCTCAATGAACTGTAGCTCCCCAGTTGCCGGCAGCACTCATGCAGCCCCAGTCCATGACACTCCCACCACCATGCTTGGCAGTAGGCCAAGTACTTGTCTTTGTACTCCTCGCCTGGTTGCCGCCACACATGCTTGACATCATCTGAACCAAATAAGTTTATCTTGTCTCATCAGACCACAGGACATGGTTCCATTAATCCATGTCCTTAGTCTGCTTGTCTTCAGCAAACTTTTTGCGGGCTTTCTTGTGCATCATCTTTAGTAGAGGCTTCCTTCTGGGACGACAGCCCTGCAGACCAATTTGATGCAGTGTGCGGCGTATGGTCTGAGCACTGACAGGCTGGACCCCCCCACCCCTTCAACCTCTGCAGTAATGCTGACAGCACTCATACGTCTATTTCCCAAACAAAACCTCTGGATATGACGCTGAGCACGGGCGCTCCACTTCTTTGGTCGACCATGGCGAGGCCTGTTTTCTGAGTGGAACCTGTCCTGTTAAATCGCTGTATGGTCTTGGCCACCGTGCTGCAGCTCAGTTTCAGGGTCTTGGCAATTCTTATAGCCTACGCCATCTTTATGTGGAGCAACTATTATTTTTTTCAGATCCTCAGAGAGTTTGAGGTGCCATGTTGAACTTCCAGTGACCAGTACGAGAGAGTGAGAGCGATAACACCAAAATTAACACACCTGCTCCCCATTCACACACGAGACCTAGTAACACTAATGAGTCACATGACACCAAGGAGAGAAAATGGCTAATTGGGCCCAATTTGGACCTTTTCACTTAGGGGTGTACTCACTTTTGTTGCCAGTGGTTTAGACATTAATGGCTGTTTGTTTAGTTATTTTGAGGGGACAGCAAATTTGCATTGTTTTACAAGCTGTACACTCACTACTTTACAGTGTAGTCAAAGTGTAATTTCTTCAGTTTTGTCAAAAAAAAAAAAAAAAAAGAAAAAAAAAAAAAAAAGAAAAAAAACATGAAAATATTAAAATATTTACAAAATGTGAGGGGTGTACTCACTTCTGTGATACTGTATTTAAAGCGTTAAACCTAAAAAATTAATCCTCTGCGTTAACGCCTAATTTTGACACCACTCATAATATATATATAATATATATATAAGATATCTATATATCTATATATATATATATATATATAATATAATATTTATTATTATTATTATTATTATTCCCCAATGTTAACCCATAGAGCTATTATTTTGGCAGAAATCAGCGGAAAAACTTCTCTTTTGAAATGCTTGTAGACAGATTTATAAGCCATTCTCTTTACAACTTGGGAAGACGTTTGGTTTTGGCATGTTGCATTTTCAAATGCACGTTGTAAGCATATAAAACTCACAGCACTTGCAGTGATGGAGTTTGTGTGGATTGGCGTTTACTGCCAACCATGAAAAGGTCACAGTGCTGCACTCTGATTACAGTAAGATTACATGTTTTTTATAACTACAAAACAGATTTGATAATCAAGCTAAACCATATCTCTTTATCGGGCATTATAATTAATAATAATTAAAGCGAGCTATCAGCCAACTGGTGAGTAACACTTTCATATACTTGCCAATGCTGATTGTTACTCTTATTTGTTGCTTGGCGAGTTTTAATTTTAGACTCTGTTCGTACCACTTTCTGATTAAACTTTTCTTTAACAATTCGGTATGGCTTGGTATTGGTTAAAACATGCCCATCTTATTCCCTAAATGTTAGGGTTAAGTTAGCTTTCATCTGATGCTTTAAAAGGAGGGTTTTTTTTTTTGGATAGGCTTTTTTTGTTCAAATAAAAACCCATGCCTCTGATGCAATCTAACAAAAAATAGTTAGCATAACCTCACCGCTATTCCATCAACCACTTGAAATATGCAGAATGAATGAAAAATCTTGTATTACCAGAGTCAGGTTTAAGATCATTTGTGAAATTCATCGAAATGAGACGTCCCTCTACCTCTAATTAGAAGCCCCTCAGCCTCAAGATGTTATGAGAATGCCAATGGAAATAATGAATTCGTAAAAGCTGAAGGAGATCAATGATATCCTGAGCAGTTAATGAAATTATCACCCGATGCCCAGCTACAGTATATAAACAAAGGGCTGGATAAACAGAGCCAAAAGACTTATTATTCAACAAACATATGCTGCTCATCAGACAAGAATGAATAAGTAAAAAGTGCCTTTTTGGGAGTCATTTAATGAAGGGATGTCAGCCATGGCATTAATGATGTATATGAAATATCAGCTGAAGCCAGGTGTAGATATCATGTCCCTGCAATATGAGCTAATTTAATATGAGTCTGTGTATTTATTGGTTTACCTTTGACTGATTCAATTCCAGCAGAATTAAAAGTGCTTGTGAGATTTATAGGTTGCTTAAAATGGCAATATGTCTTCAGCCTTCAGGCCTCAGTGTGCAATTGACAAAATGCAATAAGTGCTTTCTGTTGTCTTTTGTAATAAAAACGTTGCCCTCTTTGAAACTAAAGAGCTGACTGCCGTTATAAGAAAAAATAGTAAACAAATAAAAGAGCAAATTTTCCCCTTAGCATTGTCGCTTGAAAATAAGCCTTCTACGGGAGGCACATTTGTGTCATTATTCGTTATAGTTTCCATGATGCTGTGTTGCTTTGTTGGGAAATAATAATTTATAATTTTGTTAAAAATGCACTCGTTTGACTTGATGGCAAAGGTGAGACTGTAATTTGTGGTTAAAGAGGTGCACAACGCTATAATTTTCATAATTCTAGACTGGAGACCATACTTTATTAATGGCCCTTTAATATCAGTTAAATTAATTGTACAAGCAGAACAATCAGAGATAAAGAGTATTATGCAAACAATGACAACTGGATTGGATATCTATATTAATATTCAGTATTTTGTAAATACCATTAGTGCATCTTTACACATTTGATCCCTTGAGTATAGAATCACACACAGACACAGAAAGGAAATCATTGGTTTCATTGATCTAAACAGATGCAAGATTGCATAATAAGCATGTTTCTTATATGCAGCTTGAGGTGTTCCTTAAGTATCACAATATCAGCCTGAACATACAGACTCCAGTCAAACTTTAAGATCATTTTTAGCCTTAGGTATGATGTCAAATTTAAGAAATGTTTCTTGAGCTACAAATCAGCATGTTAGAATAATTTCTGAAGGATCATGTGGCACTAAAGACTGGAGCCAATGATGCTGAAAATTCATCTTTGCATCATGGGAATAAATTATTATTTTTAAAAACATATTCAAATAGAAAACAGTTATTTTAAAATTCAAATACTATTTCGCAGTATTACTATGTTTTTGATCAAATAAATGCAGCCGTGGTGAGCATAAGTCGCTTCTTTCAAAAATATAAAAAAATTGTAATTACTCCAAACATTTAATGGCCAGTCTAGTAAACTTGTAGTTTTTAAAATCTAAGTTTAAAGTTTGAAAATATTCCTTTGACTCCTTTGTGCTTGTGACTTCGATGTTATATTTGCATACTGAATTGCTATTGGCCAACTTTCTTTGATTTACGTCTTTACAGATTTATTTCTATTCTTTGCATAAACTCGATGTCAATTGGAGAACCTGCAGTCAGGATTCATCTAAATGCTTCCTCAAGCTAATGCAGCATGATGTTTCTCTGACATAATGCAAAGCGTATTCTCATTCATAGCGTAATTCCTGAAATTAAAATGAGATTCATTCTTATTGCAAAGGCTTCCCTCAAGACTTCATTCCAAATTACTCTGCCATCTACACATAAGGCCTTTTGGATGTTTTGGAATGCTTCAATATTTTCTAAATTAGCGCCAATTTCATACTCTTGAGTTTAAGGACTCCCTCAACGCACACAGAATTGGCAACATCTTTTTCCCCGACTTATGGTGAATGTTAAAACAGTCAGTGGCATTGGTTTCATTTAAAAATTGGGAATGGATATGTCTTATACTAACTAACTGACTAAATATGCCTACATCTTCTAGAACTTATACACATTGTGGGTATGTTATTGCTAACATCTTTCAGTGGAAAAAAAAAAGAAAAAAAGTTGTATCACATTTGTTCCAAATTTTTTAACTGAATTTAGAAAAAGTTATAGGACTAGTGTTCTTTTTATTAAAAATATTCCACTTGTGCATTATTAACACTTTGACGAGCAATCACTAAAACACCTGCATGATTTGTCTATTAAGAACATTTAGCTAATGTAACTTGTAAGTTATAAAACTGTTTTTTTTTCTGAATGTTCAGTTTTTTAAATGTTTCAGGAGTGTTTTTTTTTTCTTTTTTCCAAATGTTAAGGGAACATTCAATTTTATAATTTTTTTATGGAAGCATTAATTTTGAATGTTATGGGAATATTTTGAAACAAGTATTAACATTTAAAACAGTGTTAGATAAACATCCATCTAAACTATTTAAGGAAAAAAATATGTATCAACAATATTTATGTACAAATGTTTTGAGAATATTATTAAAGAGAATATTATTAAAATATAACTTTTAATGGTTGTTCTATACTTAATTGTTCATAACTTTGAGAGAACACTTCCAGACTGTTAGCCACATTTTCAGAATGATCCCTGTTAGCTGGATAATTCATTAAAGTATTTTTAATGTTATTAAAATAAATTACTTCCCTCCCAAACTATGCCTATAAAACAAAGTAGGTATATTTACACAATGAAAGTTAACATTGGGTGTGCTAAGGAATATACAGGAAACATTGAAACACCTCATAACCTTAGTCCTTATGACTCAGTTTACACATTAATAAACTCACTCATCATTCCTGTAAAGCATTGAAGGCTGGAGAGACAGGAAGTACAATATTGGACGTTCAAGAGTGTTGTGAGTGCTGTGTCAGCAGACAGACTCATAAACAGCTCTTAAAATTCAAGCATTTTCTAGGCTGTTAACCTTACACATTCAGGCAGGTTTGCTTTTCCCCAGAGCTCAAGACACAAACGATGCGATGGGTCAGTGTTTTTAAGGTAGAGACAGAAAAATATTGAATGAGTGTGACAGTGATGCTATCAAAGTTAACACATGATTGGTCTGGGTTACTGATCTCAAAACAAACAAGATGTAGATACTAAAAGTCCCAAAAAAATCCAACATAGTCATGGTCTGAATATGGAATAGATTAATAACACTGTGGAAACTAACATAGCACCTGTAATGTTGATGTCTATTTTGTAGTCATTACTTTATAAACATTATTGTGTATGCCTATAGCCTTTTTAAAACTCAGTTTTCTTATAAGTGATTGAAGTAGTAAATACAATTCAATTTGCATATAAACCACTTGTTAGAAATCTTCTATTTTGTATATCTTATATCTTCCTTTTTGAACAAATCTGTTAACGAAATGATTCAAGGACTAGCCACTTGTTTAGTTCCCGTATAAATAAGTGATCTTAAACAAATCACTTGAATAAATAATTTATTGACTTACTCAAAAAGACAATTACTTGTCACCACCTACTGGTGTAATGATGTAGCTTGCAGAGAAAGTCCCACTATTAATGTAAAATTGACATTAATTGTATTATGCAATATGTCTCCTTTTTGTTGTAGATTAATTTTAATACAATAAATTATTATATTTGGTTGTGGTGTAGAAATGGCGCAGAATGTGAAATCATTATTTTCTATATATAACTCTTCTTCTTATTTAAAAAAAAAAGATTATTAAACGTAATTTCCAAAAATAAATCAATAAAATTTGGTCTCACATTTTTTTAGACCCATTTATATTTACACAAATACATACATATACATATACATATATATATATATATAGTGGTGTGAAAAAGTGTTGGCCCCCTTTCTATTTTTTTGCATGTTTGTCACACTTTAATGTTTCTGATCATCAAACTAATTTAAATATTAGTGAAAGATAACAAGTAAACACAACATGCAGTTTTTAAATGAAGGTTTTTATTATTAAGGGAAAACTAAATTCAAAACTGCATGGCCCTGTGTGAAGAAGTGTTTGCCCCCCTGTTAAAACTGTGTTTTATCACACCTGAGTTCAATTTCTCTATCCACACCCAGGCCTGATTACTGCCACACCTGTTCGCTATCAAGAAATCTCTTAAATAGGACCTGCTTGACAAAGTGAAGTAGACCAAAATATCATCAAATGTTAGACATCATGCCGAGATCCAAAGAATTTCAGAAACAAATGAGAAAGAAAGTATTGAGATCTATCAGTCTGGAAAAGGTTATAAAGCCATTTCTAAAGCTTTGGGACTCCAGCGAACCACAGTGAGAGCCATTATTCACAAATGGCAAAAACATGGAACAGTGGAGAACCTTCCCAGGAGTGGCCAAAATTACCAAAATTACCCCAAGAGCACAGTGATGACTCATCCAAGAGGTCACAAAAGACTCGACAACAACATCCAGAGAACTGCAGGCCTCACTTGCTTCAGTTAAGGTCAGTGTTCATGACTCAGAGACCAGAGACTGGGCAAAAATGGTCTGCATGACAGAGTTCCAAGACGAAACCGCTGCTGAGCAAAAAGAACATAATGGCTCGTCTCAGTTTTGCCAGAAAACATCTTGATGATCCCCAAGACTTTTGGGAAAATACTCTTGTGGACTGACGAGACAAAAGTTGAACTTTTTGGAAGGTGTGTGTCCCATTACGTCTGGCGTAAAAGTAACCCTTCATTTCAGAAAAAGACATCATACCAACAGTAAAATATGGTGGTGTTAGTGTGATGGTCTGGGGCTGTTTTGCAGCTTCAGGACCTGGAAGACTTGCTGTTATAAATGGAACCATGAATTCTGCTGTTACCAAAAAATCCTGAAGGAGCTATCTGGCAATCTTTTCGTGACCTCAAGCTGAAGCGAACTTGAGTTCTGCAGCAGGACAATGATCCAAACACACCAGCAAGTCCACCTCTGAATGGCTGAAGAAAAACTAAATGAAGACTTTGGAGTGGCCTAGTCAAAGTCCTGACCTGAATCCTATTGAAATGCTGTGGCATGACCTTAAAAAGGCGGTTCTTGCTCGAAAACCCTCCATGTGGCTGAATTAGGCACGCAAGGCAAGTTTATTTTGTATAGCACATTTCATACACAAACACAAATGGTAATTCAAAGTGCTTTACATAAACTAAAATAAAAACAATAATCACAACAAAAAAAAAAGGAATTTAAAAACTTTAAAAAAAAAAAAAAAAAAAAAATGATTTTAGAAGGTTTAAAATGATTTTAAGAAGACGATTATACATATAATTTAGTGCAATCAGTTCGGACATCGCACATTGCTCATTCAATAAATGCACAGCTAACAGATGAGTTTTGAGTCTGCATTCAAATGTGACTAATGTTTTAGCACATCAGATCTCTTCTGGAAGCTGATTCCAACTGCGGTTGGCATAATAACTAAAAGCACATTCCCTTTGTTTTGTGTGAACCCTTGGTGTTTCTAACCGACTCGATCCTAATGATCTGAGTGGTCTGTTAGGTTTATATTCAGTGAGCATATCTGCTATGTATTTAGGTCCTAGGCCATTGATTGATTTATAAACGAGTAAAAGTACTTAAAAAATAATCCTAAATATAGCTGGAAGCCAGTGTAAGGACCCGAGGACTGCTGTAATATGCTCAGATTTTCTGGTTCAAGTCAGAATTCTGGCAGCAGCGTTCTGGATGAACTGCAGCTGTCTAATGGTCTTCTTGGAAAGGCCGGTGAGGAAACCATACAATAGTCCACCCTGCTGGTGATAAATGCATGAACAAGTTTCTCCAAGTCTTGACTGGAAACAAAACCTCTAATTCCTGCAATGTTTTTGAGATGATAGTATGCTGATTTAGTTATTGCTTTGACATGACTACTGAAACTAAGTCTGTCTCCAGAATCACACCATTCTGGCATTAGTGAGTGGACCAAAATCTCCAGACAGCGCTGTAACAGACTCATTGCAAGTTATTGCAAATGCTTGATTGCAGTTGTTGCTGCTAAGGGTGGCCCAACCATTTATTAGGTTTAGGGGGCAAACACTTTTTTCACACAGGGCCATGTAGTTTTGGATTTTTTTCCCCCTTAATAATAAAAACCTTCATTTAAAACTGAATGTTGTGTTTACTTGTGTTATCTTTCACTAATATTTTAATTTGTTTGATGATCTGAAACATTAAAGTGTGACAAACACGGAAGGGGGCCAACACTTTTTCACAACCACTGTATATATATATATATATACAGTGGGTACGGTAAGTATTCAGACCCCCTTAAATTTTTTACTTTTTGTTATATTGCAGCCATTTGATAAAATAATTTAAGTTATTTTTTTTTTCCTCATTAATGTACACACAGCACCCAATATTGACAGAAAACCACAGAATTGTTGACATTTTTGCAGATTTATTAAAAAAGAAAACTGAAATATCACATGGTCCTAAGTATTCAGACCCTTTGCTCATTATTTAGTAGAAGCACCCTTTTGATCTTATACAGCCATGAGTCTTTTTGGGAAATTGGGATTTGGGGATCCTCTGCCATTCCTACTTGCAGATCCTCTCCAGTTCTGTCAATTTGGATGGTAAACGTTGGTGGACAGACATTTTAGGTCTCTCCAGAGATGCTCAACTGGGTTTAAGTCAGGGTTCTGGCTGGGCCATTCAAGAACAGTCACAGAGTTGTTGTGAAGCCACTCTTTTGTTATTTTAGCTGTGTGCTTAGGGTATTTGTCTTGTTGGAAGGTAAACCTTCGGGCGAGTCTGAGGTCCTGAGCACTCTGGTGTAGGTTTTCGTCCAGGATATCCCTGTGTTTGGCCGCATTCATCTTTCCCTCGATTGAAACCATTCGTCCTGTCCCTGCAGCTGAAAACACCCCCACAGCATGATGCTGCACCACCATGCTTCACTGTTGGGACTTTATTGGACAGGTGATGAGCAGTGCCTGCTCATACTGCTTAGAATTAAGGCCAAAAGTTCTATCTTGGTCTCATCAGACTAGAGAATCTTATTTCTCACCATCTCACCGAACTCCATGCGGGCTTTCATGTGTCTGCACTGAGGAGAGGCTTCCAGTCGGCCACTCTGCCATAAAGCTCCCGACTGGGTGGGAGGGCTGCAGGATATTTACTTTCTAACAACTTTCTCCCCTCTCCCGACTGCATCTCTGGAGCTCAGGCATAGTGATCTTTGGGTTCTTCTTTACTTCAATCATCAAGGCTCTTCTCCCCCGATAGCTTAGTTTGGCCGGACGGCCAGCTCTAGGTAGGGTTCTGGTCGTCCCAAATGTCTTTCATTTAAGGATTATGGAGGCCACTGTTCTCTTAGGAGCCTTAAGTGCAGCAGAATTTTTTTTTAACCGTGGCAGATCTGTGCCTTGCCACAAATCTGTCTCTGAGCTCTTCAGGCAGTTACTTTGACCTCATGATTCTCATTTGCTCTGACATGCACTGTGAGCTGTAAGGTCTTATATAGACAGGTGTGTGGCTTTCCTAATCAAGTCCAATCAGTATAATCAAACACAGCTGGACTCAAATGAAGGTGTAGAACCATCTCAAGGATGATCAGAAGAAATGGACAGCACCTGAGTTAAATATATGAGTGTCACAGCAAAGGGTCTGAATACTTAGGACCATGTGATATTTCAGTTTTTCCTTTTTTAATAAATCTGCAAAAATTTCAACAATTCTGTGTTGTTCTGTCATATGGGTGGCTGTGTGTACATTAATGAGGAAAAAAAAAACTTAAATGATTTTAGCAAATGGCTGCAATATAACAAAGAGTGAAAAATTTAAGGGGGTCTGAATACTTTCCGTACCCACTGTATATCTGTTGGGGATGAAACTGGCCTTTTCGGTTTTCTTTTCAATTCCCATATGACACATGGGGTGTTAAAGTGTCAGGTCTGTTTGTGTGATAAGTTTTCAAACCAAGCCCTCTGTCCTCAGTCTCCACTAACACAATCATTCAGGTCTAAGACCAGCTCTCTTCGATTTCCTTTATTTCACACGAACAGATCAAGTCAGAGCATGAGCAACAGATGCATTTACGTGCACAGTGTGAACTGCACTTAATAAACTTTACTATATATCATCAAATTCAACGTTGTTATTCTCTCCTCCTCATTTATTTGTTTGTGGTTAATTAACCTTCATTTAATTGCTACAAAGCAGCAGGCCTTCTAGAGTAATTGTTTTGCTTGTGCAATATAGCGGCAGATTAGATTTGATATGGTAAAATGCTGTTTATGCTGGAGGAACATATGAACAGATTGGACCCCTTCTGAGATTATGAGCTAATCAAGTTGGACACTTGTAGTCACCCCTGAGGTCCAGGAATGTGAGGTGTGTTATTTAAGTATTCTTCTCACAGGCTGGTCTGGTAGCAGCAGTCATTCCTCTTGAGCTCACCATTAGATTCAGCTGTCAGTACGACTCGCGAACACACGCTGAATTAGCCGAGAGAGCCGGGAGCCTCATTTGTATGTGGTATAATCATTCTAAGATTTTACTTCTTTTTTTTTTTTTTAAACAAATATTCCTACAAATTCGAGGGGAAGCTATTTTGAGATCATGGATTGCAAAGTTAATTTGAATTAGTTAAGCTACAGTTAAGACACCTTTTAAATTGTATAGATTTTAAAGTAGATAATTACACTGAGACTTTGCCCCTAAAAGGGTCAAATCTGTTTGATTATACAATCAAAGCAGTATTATTCTCACAGAAACCTATCGCAGTTAAGGTGGCGGCAATACATTTAAAGAGACAATGCATTACTACAACTAATAAAACTAGAAAACGGTGATGAATCACAGCATTTAACTTTAGATTTCTCTTCAAAAAAGAGAAAATACTCCAGTGAATCTATGAATTGCTACTTTGTTTACATGAACCAAACATATGTACTTCTGTTCCACTTTAATAATATCCTAAAATTTCACCGTTTTGCATTTCACTTACAGATGTGTTCAACTCATTTACCTAATCACTAAATCATTTTCATAAACAACTTTAGATTAATTGCTTCAATATGAAGTATAATTGTTTTAATAAGTTTCATATTCTCATTTAATTCTGATATTTTATGCCAATTTTGTTTATAGGCTCAGTCTTCAGTTGAATTATTTCTGTACAATGATCAGCATATTTTGAATAAACTGAGACAAGCTGTGATTCTCCTCTGCCAGCTCTTGCTTATACATTATGCTTTTTGTTTTTAAAAGTAACTTAATCAAATCATCGATTCTCATTCAAGTCCTTAGCAAATGCAAAGGTTGCAGGAAAAAAAAAGAACAAACCTTATTAAATAAAAGGCTGTTTGGTTCATTCATCTGTCTGTAGACCTTTTTATGTGCATTTCCTTAGATGTTTAAAGAGATCTGTCTCCGCACTCCAGAAATAAAAACGGTTCGATTCTGTGTACGATCACCTGAAATCTCATAAGTCTTAGATTTAGGTTGCTTTCTAATGGGCATAAGGATAAAACTAATTTTGTCTCATCTGTGAAGCTGATTTGAAATGAGTTTTGCATCGCTTTCATCCCTTACACTTTTTTTTTTAAAGAATACAATATAATATCAAATATAAATAATATTTTCTACATATTCCCCATGAGTGTCTTTTCAAAATCTTTTATTTTTCTACGCTTAACTTTTTCTTACTAATATCTTGTAAAAGGTAGTGTTAGAATTGTAATTGCACTCTTTCCCTGTTTGTCTTTGGGTTTAGAATGGTCTATTTTCATTTCAATTAAGAGAAACGAAAAGCTATCACGTTTGCAATTTGAAGTAAATGGTCTAATGAAAGCATGCTAAGTATAGGCAGAGTTTTTGACATTCGCCGTAGGACTAAATCAAACCTTTCTTGTCATGTTTTAAGTTAATATGAATTTAAATCATTGTCTAAACTAAGTGTTATGCATGTGAGCTTCGTTTCAACGGCTGTAATTCTCCTATTATGTGTCTTGCGGATTGCCACAAGTGGATTTGTAAGTGGATAATTGTGATTATTGTCCGTGGTTTGAACACCATGTTCTTGGTATTAGCATTGCAAAAACATTTTGGCACTTTGCCTCTTTGTTTTGAATTGACTTGTTTTGTGAATGTTGTCCCTCTCCATTTATTGCAGCAACCAGGGAACAAATTTCCTGGGCACAGATTAAGCCTCTTATATGCATCAAAAATGAAAGGTAATTTCGGATTCTTAGTCACAATTTGTTCAGGATTAATCTTTAGCTGTAAAATTTGACCCTTTTTCACAATAGTTTTTCACGCAATCCTTTTTGACAACACATGGGGTAATGTTATGCTGACTGAATGGTAGTGAATGATAAGTATACACATCTAAGATGCTTTTAAGGACACTGTTTGCCCAGCAACTGATGGAGAATTAAGATTCATGTTCACATTCCTGTCAGAGAAAAGTTTGAACTCCTTGCATTTGCATTTTTTTCAGTGTCTGTTAAATGCAAATCATTTTGTGATTTGTCCAGTCGATTTAATGAATTGGTTAAATCTCTCTGGCTGTCTCTCCTAGAGAGTTTCTCTCAATGTTTACAGCTTATTTTAGGGTTGAGTGCTTACTTTGGCACTTTGATCTCAGCAGCAGACTTTATTCTGACTGTCTTTATCAGTCTGAGGGTGGTGTTTCCTTTTCCGAGGTTGGTAGGTGTCCACACTGTTAGATACGCCCCACAGAGTGCACCAAATCAGTGGATGTTTTGCTTTTATGTTGTTAATAATACTGGTTGCTTTTTGTTTGGTTTGCTCCCAGGCAAATCTCAGTGTTATCCATGCACCACTAAAATGTTGCTCTGGTGACCTTCTCGCCTTCATGCCTTTGCAGTCTTTTTGGGATATTATCGTGTGTTTGAATGACGCAGGGAAGTGGCTTCAAATGCAATTATTTTAGACTCCTACATCTAACCCTAACAATACTGTACCAGCCTCTCAGGCATGTACTAGGCACCTTTGTAGTTACAATTCTTTGTGAGTTGCATACTTTGTATGTTATTGTAGTAAACTACACAGTAGTTGGCACAATGACATAAGGCTACAGTACATGCATGTGAGCATATAAAAACCAGAAAAGTCATGTACATTTAGTGTCATGACAATTTAACAAAAAAAAAGGCCAATTATTTATTCCAAATCTTCTGAAGTTATATCATAGATTCCATTACTGGTGTCATTTTTATGTATAGAAAAGAACAATTTACATGACCATTCAAACATTTGGAGTCAGTAAGAGTGCTTAATTGATTGATTGTTTTTGAAAGAAATGAATTATTTTATTCAGCATGAATGCATTGAATTGTAATTTTACAAAAGACTTATTTTTCATATAAATTATTTTCTTTTGAACTTAATTAATGAACTTAATTCTGAACTTCTATTAATCTAAGAATCCTGAAAAAAGATACTGAGCAGTGCAACTGTAATCAACATTGATAATAATAAGAAATGTTTATTGAGCACCAAATCAGCATAATACAATTATTTCTAAAGGATCATGTGACACTGAAAATTCAGCTTTACATCACAGATACTTTCATTTTGAATTTTCCAACTAGAACAGGTATTTTAAATTGTAGTACTATTTTGCAATATTACTGTATTTTTGTTAATCAAATAAATGCAGGCTTGGTGAGCATAAGAGAGAATCTCATATTCTACTCTCATATTCCAGAGAAGACTAAAAATCATGTGTTTTGAACAATATAAGAGTGGATACATATTGGCATAATTTTAATTTGGAGGTGAACAAATCCTCCAAAATGAGTTGGCACAAAAGCTTTGGAATGCACAGATAAAGACTGAGTGATGAGAGTGTGTTGTTTGCACAGTTCAAGTTGCTTGTTGTATGATTAGCTCCTGTTCCAAATGTATTTCCATGTATCTTTTTAAAACTGGAGAGCTCTGTACAGGGTTCCACAGCATGATATACAGCTAACATTTAGCACCAGTCTGTTCGAGAAGCTTTACCTCCATAACAACAAAAGAGAAGCACAATAATATCTGCTCATTCTCCTCATTTACATGCATCGGCCTTTGAGATCTCGCATAATGAATCAGTTCACAAACCCAAACATGGCAAAGCGCTCCAGTGGCGGCTGTAGTCCAGGCAGAGACGAGCAGTGGGCTTAATTTCCTTCTGCCGGTTTTGAAGGTCATCCGGATGTCTACCATGACCCGAGTGCTTGTCTTGGTTTTAAAATGCTGTTTAATTCAGGGAGTCTCTGGGCTGTTATGCTTGAGATAATGTCAGGCCTGACATTTTTCTTCAGATAGTATGATTACCACTGAACTCTCTTTGAGCTTTGTTGGCAGACTTTGCGGCAGAACCGCATCCTGTTGAGAAACATGCTCATGAATGAGCCATATCTGTTTTGACAGTGTTGCTTCCGGCATGATTAATAATCCAAAAAGGAAAAGTAATCTTTAATGTTATTGTTTATGGTTGGATGATGCGACTGGTACAGTTTTATACCTCCGTGTGCCAACGTAAGTCAAACAGCGCAATCAATTTATCATGTGCCTGCAGGGAACACTTAAAAAGTTTAGGAGAACGTGGAACATTCTCCCTGGGGTTTTCGTGTTTTCTAACCTATATCAAGTTGTTAATTTATATTGTATGATTCCTTAACAGACTTCCCTGATAAATTAATCAGAGATTGTTAAGCTGAAATCAAGCAACAGAGAATATTCCCCTTCTGGTTCAAACATCTTTTGTTTTTCACCAAATGTTTTGGAGCTGAAAAGTTACTGGTAAATGATGACATCAAAGATAACAACTCATTAATTGGATATAAACCACATACACCTCTCAACTTGTGTGTCTGAGTACCATGGATACAAATAAATGGATTCATTTAGTGAATTAATATTAGAGAGAGAGAGAGAGAGATAAAACTCAGATTAAAGCCATAGATTAATGTCAGGAATCTGAATATATTGTGTTTTTCTGCACCAAACCACATTTACATCCCAGAGAACACTTGATGCTTTGAATAATACATTTTCTTCTCTTCAATATTAATTTATATGTATGACAGCAAAGCGGCGCCAGAAAGTGACGTGTCCCAATTACATACACAGGCGGCTTCAAGTACAGATTTACAGAAGATTTGCTCTAATATATGTTCTTCATAACCCTGAAAAAAATAATTATACAAAACATGAGGCTTAGAGCTTTCAACTTGTAAGATTAAACTCTAAAGCTGTTTGGTCCCCTTGACTCCAAAAAGGTTTTTTTTTTTTTTTTTTTTTTTTTTCTGGCTTTAAAAATGAACACTTTTAAAGCCATGTCAAAAGTCTAGTAAACAAAGCATCGGAAATCTGTAATTAGACCATAGCGGGAGACGTCTTATACAGACTTGGCACATATTTTTTTAATTATTTAGACTAAAATAGCCTGGATTCCATCATCACCTAAAAAAGTCTTTTTAAGAAAACATCCCTCTGGTGTGGCCTTAGCGACACAAAGTTAATACACATTAATAATTCACAACACGATGAAGGTGTGCAGAAACTATACACTATTACTAAAGGTCCAACTCGCAAAAAAGTGAAAATGAATGCAAGTTGTAATACGTGATATCAACAAACAAAAGCTATCTCATTTAATTCTGCCAAGGCTTAAATATTCAGCATTCAACTAGTGCTTGGAAATAAGCTTATTTTGATATAATCCTCTTTTTACTTGCATTCTTTATTGATTGGCTTACAGTATTATGTGTATAAATCCAACATCATTCACACAGCTTTTATTTAAACATGCTGTTTGTTGCTTTAAAACAATGCCTTCTGTCTAATTAAAGTTAAACTCACAAATTCTAATGCAACTCAATATGCCAGACGTTTCGTTGGCTTTCATATACATTATGCTTGGGGCTTTTAATATCTTAGATGCCACGGACCCCCAAATGTGATCATCCTCATTGTTTTAGAATAAAGCCTTGCTAAATTATTAAATGCAAATTTAGATACTCTTTTCTAACCCTTTGTGCCAATTTCCTAGAGTTTTTTTTTATTGTTCCAGTTTCTGGTCAGCTCAGCTCTGTTGGAGAAACTAACAGGCCAGTCAATTCCTGGACCGTTACACTTCCTATATAATTAACACTACTCCCACACAACAGTTTAAATGCATCTAGGCATGCCAATACTTTTGGGAGTTTTCCCCATATATCTTATTATCCTTTTTATGTTCTACAACAACTAAAACTCTATTATCTTATACGTTTTTTCAAATGGTTTAACTGGCTATCTGAATGCAAAATAATTATTTGAAGTGTCCACTGGATACATGTATTACCCTCTTGAGTTTTTTTTATGGGATTGATAAACAAAGCATTTATTTGCATGCATAAATACTAATTAAACCGTTTCTTCTAATCCTGCTACAGATATAATGGGCGCTGTGAACCGTCTTGATGATCTTACCATCTCCAATGTCACAAGACACATCTTGATCTTGACACACACATTTAAATGTATATTTATGAGGAACCTTGAGCATCCAAAGGCACAACTGTCAATAGCCTGAAGCAGATAATCTTGTTAATTAGGTATTATCTTCTTTTGTTCTTCTTTTCAAAGTGCTTGTCTCAAGTTCTCAATAACCCTTTGCTGGTTAGAACGATTTCTGAACACAAAACGGTACTTATTTTTAAATATCAAAGATTTAGTCAGCATATCAAAGATTCTGTCTGAAATATTAAGAGTTATTGACTTCTTGAAAACAGGGTATTGATAAAAGTCTGTGTAAGTGCAGGGAATCTAATATGTAGTTAAGGGCGGTCAATTCCCAAGTCGCCTTTGCCTCATATGGTGCCAATAATGACTGCATTAACAGTGTTTCCCATCAGATTTGGTTTGCAGCTTGAAAATTAAATGTTGGTCCAGTTGCCCCTGATGTTTGAGAGGAACTGGCGCCATGAGAGATGAGATTATGAAACACCAGAAGCGCTTGGCGAAGTAAAACAGACAGGTGGTCATACGTGAGGTAAGTCAGAGATTACTCTCCAACACTGTGTAGGAGGCAAGTCCATTACTGCTTGACCCGTTAGGGTCATTTAAAGAAAAAAACAATCAATCAGGCGATCTAAAAGTGGAGGTGGCTGCTGAGTTATAGAGGAAGGAAGTTGCTAAGAGCATGGAGTACAATGTTGCTGCACTTATGAAGTCTTTTCAGCCATGCTTTCTGGCTTTGGTTGAAGTCATTTGACCCCAGGAGATAAATAGTTCTTCTCACGTCTAAATGGCTTGGTTATTGCAACATTGTGTTGAGTAAATACATCGTTGGCATTCCGATGCAATTTTGATGCTTAAAGAAATAAACATCATGCATAAAACTGTTGACACTCAATTACACAGAGGATGGTAAAACACAGTCATGCACCGAACTGTTCCTATATACTTGACTATGTAGTCATTCTGTCTCTGAGTACTCATAGACCTCTCTGACCTTGTATTTTGCCCCTGGGTAATCACTGAAAATCTAAAAAAAGAGATTTTACTTTATTTTACTTCCTCTTTCAAAGCTCAGATGAAACATTGGATATTCAGTTAGTGTGGGTCAAGGGGGTCTATAATACCTGGAGAAAGCTGTTTGTTAGTATTCTCATCCATCCAAATAGCAGTTGATTGGTTGGTGTAGGACCTGCACGAATGTTTTTTTTTTTTTGACAGTGTCAAGCTATTTTAAGCCAGTCACTTGAGCTGTAAATGGTTTTACAATGCTGACTGGCTGATGGCACCACAAAAGAATGTGCATAAGGACAAATATATGCTTGTTTGAAGACATACAGTACTTGTCTTACAGTTGACATACATAGTCAACTGTGTTTGTGAGTTGATGAAATGCAAATAATTCCATTGAATGTAAAATGAAAATAAATAAATTGGGCTGCACAATACTTGCGGTATATCTTGCATGATTATCAAATCAAATTCTGCAATTTAATTAAATTGTCAAACTGTAGTCTGCTGCGCCATGTATTTAGGAATGAATCACACAGTGCAGTTTTATTATAATGATCAAGTATTCATTTTTATTTTAAAGTACAATTGTAATGAAAGAAATAAAGAAAATAGGGACCCCTGAAAATCAACAATATATGATCCCCCCCCCCCCCCCCCCCCCCTTCCAGATGGTGTAGTTACCGCATCTACCATAAGGGATTAAATGGGTCACACTAACCAGCCAAACGCTGCCCCTTTGGTTATGAATAAGTCTTTTTCAAACCCAAAATAAATGGACACCAGTAACTTATTTGCATCCAGTAAGTCAGTAATCTTTCTCTTGCAAATATAACCCAGTTCCTCTTTTCTGTATGTTGACATGCAGAGCTCAACTCTCTCTTTATTCTGTCTTCATAGTCCCTCTTTTGTACTCTTTTGTTGACAGCTCTGTGTTGCCTAATCCTTTGAAATCCCTCTTGAAGCCATTGCTGTGGCAAACAGTATGACAAGAAAAGCACTTTTCTGCATCAGAGTAGCTCACCCTTTGTCTACTGTGTGTGAGCACATCTCTCAGAGCATACATGTTTACATTGGCTATTTTGTGCCCGCAGATCTGAGTTTTTGAGCAGTATATATTGAAGAGTGCGTATTGTGCACTTTTTTATTTTCAGATCAGGACTTTAGATTCTGTGTGTCATCTGAGGCTGAATATGAAACACACAACAGATTTGCTTCTGTATTCCCTGGATTTGGACCTACAGAAAAAGAGAAAGGAGAAAAAAAAGAAAAAAAAAGCCAGTGAATATTTTGAGTGTGTATGTGTCCTGTAAATGCTTTATTCAGAATGTAAAGTTTATTTCTCCACAATATTGATATGTGTACATAATATCTGTGGTTGCCTATAAGAAAGTAATTCAATAGCATCAGCATATGACTGCACGGTTGTTGGCTCTTTATTCTTGAGGTGCTTGTCCTTTATTTTGAGAATTAAAGATTTGATTTGAGGAATATTTTACCCAAAAATAAAAATGTGACTGTTTCTTCATCCGAACAAATTTGGGGAAATTTAGTATCACTTGCTCACCAATGGATCCTCTGCAGTGAAAGGGTGCCATCAGAATGAGAGTCCAAACAGCTGATAAAAACAACACAATAATCCACAACACAACTCCAGTCCATAAATGAATGCCTTGTGAAGTGAAAAGCTGCATGACTGTAATAAATCCATTCAGATGTTTTTAACTTCAAACCTTCCAAAAAAAGTCCTCTATCCATTATTTTACTTTTCCCAGTGAAGAAGTTTTCTGAATCAGGAGAGAAATATGCACAGATCAAGCACCGTTTATAAGCGAAAACAGTGCAAAACCGTTCTAAACAAATATATCTGTGCATTTTGATATTAGAGGACAACAGGGAATTGTCTATTTCACTGGAGGAAGTGTTATTATGAAATACGGAAATTTCTTTTCACCTCACAAGGTGTTAATTGAGATGTTTATCATGTAGATTACTGGTGGATTATTGTGATGTTTTTATCAGCTGTTGTTTGGACTCTCATTCTGACGGCACCCAATCACTGCAAAGGATTGCTGAGCAAGTCATATAATGTTACATTTCTCCAAATCTGTTCCGATTTAGAAACAAACTCATCTACATCTTGGATGGCCTGAAGGCGAGTATACATTTTCAGCAAATTTTAATTTTTGGGTGAACTATTCTTTTAAAATACTAGAAATTCGGAATTATGGCAAAAGCGAGCAGAAGACGATACCTGGAGAAGCTTGCTCAAGGGCACAAGTTCATTGCTTATTCAGTTCAGGGCTCGAACCAGTAAATGCCCAGTTACCAGCCCTGAGCTTTTGGCCACTACACCACAAAGGCCTTTGATTCTGTTTGCCACCTTGAGCTGAAATCAACCTCTTATTTTCCCACTCCACCCTGTGTGTGTAGGAATAAGAAGGCTATACACAAAGGTAAAAGAGAGAGGTTCCGCAGACAGACCATTTTCATTCCAGGATTGTTTTCATGAAAGAAAAAACGGACATTAGTATTGCCAGACACGGCTGGAGAGAAACTGCTGGGTCCCCAGGCAGTCTCCCCAAGGGCTATAAACATAAACCTGTAACTGGTAATATGAAAGCTGTATCTGATAGAGTCTCAGAGGAAATGCATTTCTTAGTATAAAATCAAAGAAATAAGCATCCTCAGTTTTATTTCTACAGGTGCACATAATGCAACAGACACAAGGTTTAAATGGAAGAATCTTAGGAACTATTGAATTACGCCATATACACAGAGATAGCGGGACTTTATTCTCCTCCTTGAAGCAAAAATCTATTTGTTTCCTGTCACCTCTAAACATCTATCCCAATCCGATCACAGTTCAGACATAATGATTGTGTTCCTGAAACCTCTAGCCTTTAATCTCTAGTAGCTCATAATTTCCTCTTCCCAGACCCCTTGATGTTTCAAATGCATAACAAATAAACAGCATTGCTGACGTTTTATTTTTTATTTTTTTATATACCTTAATATACTGTCCAGGTCTGTATCCTAGCAACAGTAGCATCCTGTCCATTCACACTGAGAAAGGAAGGTGTGAGTCCAGTCGAGTTGCACCTTCTGTAGATCATTTGCTTTAAAGTGAAAATTCTGTCATCGTCTGGCCATCCTCAAGACTTCTCTTTTGTGCTCAAAGAGGTTTTTATCAAAATGCCAAAGTCTCTCTTTGCCTGGTCTCGAGAGGTAGGACCTTTGACTAAATGACAGGACTTTAGATTCTGTGTACTTTAGGTTGTAATGCATAGGCATTCCTCAGATCCTTCACTTTTTAAAATGTATTCCTATAAGGAACCATCAGGACTTCTAAAGGCAAAGCAGTGAAGTGACACGTGGCCAAGTATGGTTACCCATACTAGGAATTAGTGCTCTGCATTCAACCCATCCTAAGTGCACACATACAGCAGTGAACACACACACAGAGCAGTGGGGGTTCTAGGGCACCTCAGTCGTGGTATTGAAGGTGGGAGAGAGCACTGGTTATTCACTCCCCCCACCTACAATTCCTGCCGGACCAGAGACTCGAACCCACAACCTTTGGGTTACGAGTCCGACTCTCTAACCATTAGGCCACGACTTCCCCACAAATCAGAAACTGATGTGAAAATGTTAAGCAAAAGATTGGGGTTGGTAAGATACAGTTATAAAAAAATGTTTCTTGAGGACCAAATCAGCATATTAGAATGATTTCTGAAGGATCATGTGACATTGGAGATGGAAGTAATGGCTGCTGAAAATTCAGCTTTGACATCACAGGAATAAATAAACAAATTTTAACAATATTACTGTTTTTACTTTTTGATCAAATAAAAGCAGACATTAAAAATCTTAATGACCCCAAACTTTTAAATAGTACATTGAAAAAAACAAACAGACAAACATTTGGTGTCAAAACAAACCAAAAAAGGTACCACATTGAATTAAAAGTGACATTTTGAAGTAAAGACTGAAACTGTATTTTCTTGTAAAATGTACTCTAATAATCTTTATTTTATTTACAAATAAAAAAAAAAAAGACAGTGTAGTGTTATATACTTAATAATAATGACAGAATTTTTATTTTAAATATTTTCAATGGCATAAAATAGAAATTCTTATTGGTAACTGGCTGTGAAATTCAGATGTAAAATAATCTGTTAACGCTAAATGAGAAAAAGAAGTGAGCCTAGACTGCAGCTAGTGAACTACAAAAATAGGTGCATGACACACCTGCCTAGCAACAGCCCACATTCCCTCCCCCACTTACCACCAGTAGTATTTTTTTTAATTTAGTTTTCAGTTGAGTGACTTCAGAACATAAGCAATATGTCTGAATGTAAAATCTCACTCAGCCGCTGTGGCAGTTGCCCTGACAATGATCGCTCTTCCTGATCAAGTTACGGTTAGCTTTCAGCTCCCAAACTTACCTACCCTCACCTCCTTTTGACCTTCTGTGGGCTGCTGACTAAATCATTTCCTGAGTTCATTAATCTCATGCTAAAGGAAGAACGCATTTCACAGCAAATGACAGCTCATGAGGTGATGCACGTTTGATAGAGGACATATTCATTCATCAAGGGAGCCTTTGTTTGATGGATATGCAGCTATCAGTGTTGGCTCTTACCCATCCATCATCTGCACGGAGGTCAGGCCTGAAGATCAGAGCCCAGTCACTTGCTAAAACGACCACTGTACTGCCATACTCTGAGTTGAAGTCACCTATAGTTTCATATCTTGTCAACAGGCCTCACAACTCTACATGACCTACATCTAAGAGTTGGTTCAGTCAGTTCATTTTAAACAGTCTTCTGTTTTGGAGCTTGAGGACAAGAAGCAAGTGAAAAATGGAAGTGCTTTTGCTTTTTTAATGATCATGAATGCACTTATATCCTTTGCCAACCAGAGTGGGAGTGTGTAAACTGAAAATAAATTATATTAATGGCTGTGATTATTTCTTTTTATTTATTCTGGTTCTGTTACACAGTATGCCGGCATGTATATAATATTAAGTCTGATGAGTAAAGCTTTGAATAAAAGTGGCTTTAGAAGTCAAACAGTTAGTTAGTTGTTGTTTAATTATTTTATACAACTAAACATACGTATAGTCCATATCAGGGTTTTCTACAGATTTCAGTTTTTCAGGCTACATACTCTGCAGCGGTATAAGTTACTGGTGATATTAGCAAACAGCACGATTGTAAAAAAAAAAAAAGTACTTAAAATGCTGGCAATTTTGTGTCTGAAATGGTACATGATATTGTGTGCATCACAATAGTGGTTTCTTCATTTTGAACAGATCAGCTAGGAAAGATTGAATAACTTATATACTGTGTCCTTCCTAAATAAATCAGTTTTAAACTAATTAATTTTAATTATTGTTTTAATTAATCACTCATAAAGACAGTCACTCTCTGCCACCTACTGGTGTAATAGTGTAACCTGCAAAAAGAGTCACTTGATCACTATCACAAATGAACAAACAGATTGGATCTGATAAATACAATCGGTTATAGTGAACAACGTCGTATAAGTAAGTAATACTAACACAAGACATTCACTTCGATATTGACATCTCTGAAATTAATGAACTTGCATTAAGCGAGTCAGATATTCAGTAGCAGCTCTGATAGATTAAGTTCAGTTGATTCGTCAGACTTAAAGGTTACACTAAATAAAATAGTCACACTTGCATAGGAAATTAATGGGAAATAGACAAAATACAAAAATACAGAGATATTTTTGTGTGTACAATATACAAATCAGTCACAATGCAGAAAAAAAGTACACAGCAATGAAGGGGTGACAAAACTTAAGCAGTTATGCCTGAAAACACTGCTCAGTAACTAAGGAATACACAACACTGAATATATATGGCTATACAGGCATCTAATGGCACCATGGTATTACAGATGATTTTCTTAATTTTTTCTTAATGGAACAAATCTACCTCAATTCAATGGATTTTAAATACTTTTGCTCTATTTTTAACTTAAATACTGGATTAATTGAAAAATTATATACAATTATTATTATTTTTACATTTTATACAGAAAATAGTCAAAAAATTTGATATTAATATTAATTAGTAACATCAAATATACACTGTTACGACCTGCGTTTCTTGTATTTGTCGTATCGTGTTGTGTGTGTACGTGATCTTTCTCCTCCCTCTCTCATTCTGTCTGCTCTCTGATAGGATGTCCGCTGATGGGGTGTACGATCGCCATTGGTGGCTGAGACGAGGCGTGGCCTTTATAAGGACGCCGCCGGCATTCAACAGGGAGCTCATTGTTGGTTCGGACGCGATTGGGTTGAGAGCTCCTGGATCCCTCCTCCGGCCGATGATCAATTGTGTATTCTCAAGTGGAGTGTAAAATATGTTGATCACGTTTATTCGTTTTCAACTTTGTGTGTTAAGATCGTAGAGCAAAAGGGTGTCCTGCCGTTTTGTTTTACTTATCTTGTTTGGGCTCTGTTTTGTGTTGGGCAGTTAGGGAAGTAAACTGTATTTTTATTTCCTTATTCGATTAGGTTATTTATCTTTTTTTTCCCTTTCTAGATTTGTTTTGTTTGTTATTTTGGCCTTTGGGACATCCTGGAGAGATGCTCTTTATTTCACTTGTTTTAAAATAAATCTAATCCTTTAATCTGACTAACATCGTGGATGTGTTTGATTATCGACCGGAGTGATTCGTACTTGGGATTCCATTACCACAACCCAGATTTATTATGCCCTGTTAAGAGCTATATTTTTACTACCCCTAGATGTGGGGCGTAATAACACTCAAAATGTTAAAGAAAAAAACATGATTGAAATGAAATAAAGTGTATTCATTTTACAAAAATTTTATTCTTACACCATTATGGCCTCTGGTCAGTTGACTTCGAGACAATACAATGTCACTCCCAAATGAACAATACCAGAGGGTTAAAAGAACCAGCTCATAAGAGTCATTTGTTCCCGAATCAGACTACACTGATTAAAACTCCTTGTTTTGAGTCACTGAAAATATGCTTTAAGAACGCTCTTTAATAATAATTTGTTCATGATTTTGGAATGAACCGTTTCCATTATATGTTGTTGTTTTTTTTACCTGCAGCACACGATGACAACTCCATAAAAAGTTTCTTGCCATCATTTCCTGGAATACAGTGTTTGTGGCATTCTGAACTCAGGTAAAATATTTATTTATTAAAATGTTTCTTTTGCTAATTGTGCTGAAAAATGATTTAAGGAAACGCTTGTGCAAAGCAATCGATTTTGCGATCAGTTTTGTCAGTCTGTCTTTCATAGGTGGGGCCATTCACACAGAACATGTTCTCAAATCTTTTATATTTATATATTTTCTATGTCAGAATTTGGCTGCCATGTCTTGCTGTTTTGGACTGAACATTGCCTTTTTTATACACAGAATTGACTTATGGGTCAGCATTCCAGGATTAAATTTTTTAAAATATGTTTTATGTGATATTAACAAAAATAACTACTAAATCAACACATGGATTTGACAGTCTTTAACCATTTAGTTTAATTGGATGTGGCACTACACTGATTATTAATTTCATAAATAGCTTTGAGTAACCAAGAATGAATTTTAAGCACAGATACAGTGCATTGTGCAGGATATGTGAGGCACTACAGATAAACCCCTATGTAGTGTTCTCCTCTCAGTTCCCAATAAATTACATTACTCCCCACACTCATGACTTTCCCCAACTCTTTGAAGTCTGCTGCTTTTGAACAAATTCAATAGCGGTTAAAAAAAGATGAAAGGGACAGTGGCAATTTTTCACACTTTTTTCGTAGACATTAGGGCCTTAGTTTCTTCCCAAGCCTCTCACAGTTCCACACACTGTACAGCCGCATACAAGCATATTTTTTGAAATATGAAACAGCAAATATTATTTTTGCACTGCACAGAGAGATTCCTCTCAACCCCTCTGTGA
The DNA here is from genome assembly GCA_018155175.1 of Sinocyclocheilus anophthalmus. NCBI lineage: Eukaryota > Metazoa > Chordata > Actinopteri > Cypriniformes > Cyprinidae > Sinocyclocheilus > Sinocyclocheilus anophthalmus. The sequence continues at coordinate 22,531 of JADLZN010009270.1, read as the reverse complement.
AGGCACTGAACAAGCACTTGCCCAGAGCATGTTTGCTCTCTACTCCACCACCCCTCCTTCTGCAGATTTATCTATACTTTTTAATCTCCCCTCCATCTTTGTTGTATTTGGTCTTTGGCCTTATCCCGAGGCTTAGGACCACTGCCAGATTTGATAGTGTCTGCATCTTCTTTGGATGTTTTGCATCGCAGAAACAATGCTGAGTACAACACCCCAAGTTACATGACACATCTTCACAAACAAAGCGTTTCAGACCAAGGATATCTTTAAAGGGGTCATATGATGCGATTTCAATTTTTCCTTTCTCTTTGGAGTGTTACAAGCTCTTGGTGCATAAAGAAGATCTGTAACGTTGCAAAGACTAAAGTCTCAAATCCAAAGAGATATTCTTTATAAAAGTTAAGAGTCAGCCACACCTACCTAAAATGGCTCATTCTAACGCGCTCCCACATACCTACGTCACTATCTGGGAAGATTTGCATAACGCCACCCAAATGTTCACGCAAATAAAGAAGGCGTAACTTTTATTCTCGCTGTTGCTGCTGCCGCTTGTTGTGGAGATGCTGTGTGTTTCGTTGTGAAAGCGAAACTACTTTGTTTAGCCTTCCAAAAGAGGACGATATCTGCTTCATCATGCCTGGAGCTGATCAGTGCTGGTTGCTGAGGAAATACTACAAATTTGCGCTGTGTATCACCGGATCGACTTTCACAGTGAACGAAGCAGAGTCCAGCCCGGGGTCACATGTGGTTGCCGCAAGCCTCCTTCGTCGAATCTGCCGGCCATGCCGTTCTCAAGCCCGCCACCTCTGCTCACTCTAGGCCTCCACCGCTCACTCTAGGCCGCCATGTGTGACGCTGTGTTTCGTTGTGAATGCGAAACTACTTTGTTTGGTCTTCCAAATGAGGACACAACTACAAATCAGTGGTTAAGTTGTACTTAACAACACCATTCCAGACGCTTCACACAAATATTCGATGTGTGCAGCACATTTTATGGAGGACTGTTTACTGTTCCTGGTAGAGTAGACTACAATTCTGGCTGTTCTGACTCAAAGACTGTATGTAAGTTTTTTATATTTAAAGAGTTTTTTAATTTTATATTTTTACAGCAATTTTTTGGCAGTGTAGAGTAGCTCTTGTTGTTTTGTCATTTCTCCGATCACAAATGCAGGCATGGTTTTATGTTTACGCGGCGTGATGCAACACAATGCGTAAAAAGACAGTATAAGTCATTATAATTGTAATTATGTCCCCACTGGATGCAAATAATGCCTCGTTTATAATGGGTTTTCAATGTTTTTGAATCATTGCTCCGGCCTGACAGGGCATCACCACAATAGGGTAGGGGCATAAAATTTCCATCACACGCTTGAGGTATTCGGCCAATCACAACGCACTGGATAGCTGGCCAATCACAGCACACCTCGCTTTTTCAGACCGATGTTTTTTTGTAAAAATCGACGCGTTTCAGAATGCGGGGCATAGAGGAGAAACAATTATTTACAGTATGTGGAAAATAATGTTGTTTTTTTTTACTTTAAACCGCATAAACACATTTCATTACACCAGATACACAAAATAATGTTTTTTAGCAACATCATATGACCGCTTTAATATTCAGAGAAAACATCTCAATGTCAGGGTTGGGGGATGGAGTGAGGACTCCATATTGCAGGAAGATAAGGGCTTTATTAAAGGCAGAAACAAAACAAACAAAAACTACTCCATAGGGGAAAAAACAGCTGGCAACTTAACTGGATGGCAGGACAAGGCACACGACAGCGAACATTCGACGACGAACTGGCACGGGACTGCAAACACAAGGGGAATAAATGGAGAGCAAATGAGGAGGGTGACGAGGGACCACATGTGGGGCAAATTAGCTAATAATCAGGTAACAAGATGGGAGTGGTCAAGACAATTGACATGAGCACATTGCACACCGAATCAAAGACAAAAAGCCCTGTGCTCACACAAAACAAAACACAAGCACAAGGCCAGCAAAACAATCACAAGCCATGTGCTTGAACAAAAGACATGAACACGCAGCTAATGAGAAAACTCATAAGCCGCGCGTTCACAAGACAAGACAGCACTCAGCCAGCGAAAACCAAGCTGCATGCTACACAGCACAAGACATAAAAGCATGCAGCGTGCAACAACACAAGACAACAAGAAAAGCACGCAGCTGAACAAACCGCGTGCTACACAAAACACAACACTTGGACAGAAGAGCGCACGGCCGGGCGATCTCGAGACCGCACGCTCCCACAACAGAGTGAACATGGAGCGCGAGTGTCCGGACCCTGACACGAAACTGAAACTTAACCAGACATGAGTGCCGGGATCTGAACACAACGCTCCAACATGAAACAGGACACACAGACGAGACTCTCGAAGCCGTGCGCTCACATGAAAACAACGACACGGCGGGAGTGTCAGGGCCCTGTCATAAAACCATGAATTACACTAGACCGAAGTGACAGAACCCTGACACTACCCCCCTCCTGGCGTCCCTAACGAGGAACACCAAAAACAAGACATGACAACACAAGACCAGCACCAACATAACAACACAAGACTGATACACAACAGACAACACAAGACGGGAAAAATCTAAACACAGAGACAAAGAGAGGAGGGAGGGGAGCCAAGCCAGTGCCAGCAGTACAGCCCAGAAAGTCATTAGAGGGACCAAGGAGGGGCGGGAGGGTTGAGCCAGGGAGGCTCAGACAGTCCGGGAGTCCCGGGGAGCCAGGGCGGAGCCGGAGGGATGAACCAGCGAGGCTCCAGCCTAACAGGAATGCCGGCAGACCACCAGGGCGGAGCCAGAGGGACAGACCATGGAGGCTCTGGCTTAACAAGAACCCCAGCAGACCACCAGGGCGGAGCCGGAGGGACAGAACAGGGAGGCTCCGGCTCAACAGGAACCCCCGGTAGACCACCAGGGCGGAGCCGGAGGGACGGACCAAGGACTCTCTGTCTTCTGGGTCCTTACAGGGGCCAAGGCGGCGCTGGATCTTTTGCAGTGCAGGAAGGTGTGGAGCCTATATCAAGGAGGGAGCCGGCATCAGGGCAAGGAGCTTGGGCGGGGCCGGCAGGGCAAGGAGCTTGGGTGGGGCCGGCAGGGCAAGGAGCTTGGGAGGGACCGGTAGGGCAAGGAGCTTGGGATGCGCTGGCTGGGCAAGGAGCTTGGGAGGGGCCGGTAGGGCAAGGAGCTTGGGAGGCGCCGGCAGGGCAAGGAGCTTGGGAGGGTCTGGGACGGCCTCCGGGCCAGCAGCGGGCTCCTGGATGGCCTCCAAGCCATGTGGGATGGAGGAAGCCCTTCTCCTACTCCTCCATCTCGAAGAGCGGGGCACTGCCACTTCGACGGCCACCTCTGGGGGCGCTGCAGCCTCTTCAGCCACCAGTGGGGGCTCTGCAGCTTTGTCAGCCACCACGGGCAGCACTGCAGTCTCCTATCTGGGGGACTGCCAAAAACTCCACAAATCCCTCAAACGACAGGTGGTCCAACCCTCTCATCGTCCACCAGTTGAGGGGCTCATCCAGGGCGTAGCAGAAGAGGTCTTTGAGGGCCGCATCATTAAACCCCAACCCCTCTGCAGCACCACTGAACTCCAGGGCAAAATTCCTCACGTCAGTCCCCTGTTGACGGAGGGAGCTCAAACTCTTAAATTGGAGCATGCGCTGGTAGTGGGGGCTGGAGAGAGTGGAGGCTGGTGGACGATGCAAACCCTTCTTCCGCTGAGTCCTCATGTGGGCCAGTTCGTTCTGTCAGGGTTGGGGATGAAAGGTGGGCGAGGACTCATATTGCAGGAAATAAGGCTTTATTAACGTCAGAAACAAAACAAACAAACAACAAAAACTACCCCATAGGGGAAAAAACAGCTGGCAACTTGACTGGATGGCAGGACAAGGCACACGACAGGGAACATTCGATGACGAACTGGCACAGGACTGCAAACATAAGGAGAATAAATAGGGAGCAAATGAGGAGGGTAAAGAGGGAACACATGTGGGGCAAATTAACCAATAATCAGGTAACAAATGGGTGGGGTCAAGACAATTGACATGAGAGCACATGGCACACAGGAAACAAAGACAAAAGCCATGTGCTCACACAAAACAAAAAAACAAGCACATGGCCAGCAAAACAAAAAAAATCACAAGCCATGTGCTAGAACAAAAAGACACGAACACGCAGCTAATGAAAAAACTCATAAGCCGCGTGTTCACACAAAACAACAAGCACTCAGCCAGCGAAACCAAGCTGCTGCTACACGCACAAGACAAAAACAGACATAAAAGCTGCGCATGCAACAACACAGGACAACAAGAAAAGCACGCAAACAGCGTGCTACACAATACACAACACACATGGACAGAAAGCCACGCCGCGCGAACTCGCTATTGCACGCTGTTCCCACAACAGACATAACATGGCCGAGTGTCCTGGACCCCGCACACTAATTTAAACCAACAGACATTAGTTCCGGAGCTGAACACTATGCTCCACCTGAACTGACACGCAGCCGACAGTGCACGGCTCGAGCACTTCAAGCCCCGCGCTCACATAAAAACAAAACATGATGGGAGTGTCTGGGCTCTGTCACAAAACCACAAATAAATTAGACCGAAGTGACAGAACCCTGACACTCAATGCATGGCTGGTGTTTGGCCTTCCAGATGTAGACGAGTTAAAAATTGATTTATTTCTTATAGGCACCCAGTTCTGCTGACAGGTTTTTCTGACCCAATAACCTGAACCATAAATGCCATGTAAGTATTTACTCTTGAGCAGCAGCAAAATTTTGTTAGGACAACACTGAGAGCACCAGTAAAACAAGAGACTATCCTGAGCTGTGATGTCAAAGGTGGCAGACAGGGAAATATATAAGTATTTTTGGTGATATCAACATATGGGCACTCTTATAAATGGAATCGCTTTACTGGTGAATGTTAGAGGTATTCAGATGAGTCCTTTGAGAATAGCGAATTCATAGGTTGATTTTAACATTGGCATCACACTTAAATGTAAATCATAAAATTTAAGCCATCATAGATAATGCATTTCCCAAATTTTACATCATAAGAAAATTATTTCTAAAAACCGGTCTGAACTATCATGGCAGCACACACAAATCAGTAAAAGAGTGAAACACATTAATGACAAAGGTTTAAATAATTCATCTATAAATAAATTTGCTATTTAAACGCTATTTATCAAACAAAGTTTCCCCATTAATTGATAAATGTGATTCTCATTAAATATTGAACTTACTCACCTGTGGCAGTACCTCACAGGTTCCTGTAATTTCAGTTCAGATGAGTCTTCAGATGATTGGTAAAATGGTCCTATACTTGTTTGATGATGTCAGTTGTTCATTTCTTCAGCTTACTGTATATTGTTTGTTTTCATGTTAGTATGTGTGTACACATTAAAGGAATAGTTCACCCAAATAATAACATTTGCTGATAATGGTCTCACCCTCAGGACATCCAAGATGTTTATTTCTTCATCAGAACAGATTTGGAGAAATGTATCATTACATCACTTGCTCACCAATATATCCTCTGCAGTGAATGGGTGCAGTCAGAATGAGAGTCCAAACATCTGATAAAAATATCACATCACAATAATCACAATAATCCACAACACTCCAGTTCATTAATTACCATCTTGTGTAAACTGCTTGTTCAATAAAGACACTAAACCAATTTTAAGCTGTAAAAGGTCCTGTACTCACAAAACTTCAGTCATTTAGTTATTCCGGCGACACTTTTTATCCAAAGCAGGGGTACAATCCTCCCGGAGTAATCTGGGGTTAAGTGCCGTGTTCAGGGCCACAATGGTGATTGCCCCTCGGGGGGATTGAACCCCCAATCTTACGGTTACTAGCTCTGAGATTAAGCCACTCCACCACACAATATAACATCTACCGCCTGGTCGTGACTGTGGAAAACAATTCCCACACAATTCCATCAAGTCATGGCTTAGTTTTTTGACTCAGAAGATCAAAAGTCAGTGGCAGATCTATCAGCAATCTTAACAGAAATACTGCTGTCCAGTGACATTTGTTGTTTAGTTGACTCTGTTATCCACAGAGACCATGAACTGGTCACAGGAACAGACCCCTTGGAGCAGTTGAATGTTAAGTGGCCTGCACAGAAGCTCTGTGGTGGTAGCAAAGATCATGATCTTGGGTTACTCTTGATGTGCTCGCTTACTGAACCTTAGCCGCATGGCCTGTATCTTTATCAACAAGACCACTATACCGTCTTGCTGGAACCCTTAATTTTGCAGTCCTTTTAGATTCACTGTTAGATTAGGAAATTTAGTTAACATGGTCAAATGTGATGCGCGTGTCTTATAATTTTCAGTGTTTTCATTCAGAAGTGGATGAAGTGATCTGCAGTTAAATTAGTCTGGAGTTGATAACAGCTTGAACCTATCAGGGGAGCCCTCCGACTGAACAGCTATTTATTCGAGAACACGGGGTTCACATGAGATAACTTGATTACATTTTTTTTCTGGAATTATTCTGCAATGAACTCCTGCAGTTTAATGAAGTCAGTGACACAGCTGCACTTTTGTGCTTCTCCCTATACAATTTTTACTTTAAATTTGTAATGCATTCTCTGCGTCTACTTTTAAGGCACTTTTGCAGTTAAATAGAACAGGGCTAGTGAAAATGCTGAATCATTCATCCAAAAATTTAAAATTCTGTCATCATTTACTTTTCAATTATTATCTTTTGCCCATGCAATGAAAATCAATGGTCAATAAACTGTTTCCAATGGTTCTGAATATCTTCTTTTGTGTTACACAGAATAAAGAAATGCATGTAGGTTTGGAATGAAACGAGGATTTGTAAATGATGACAGAATTTTCATTTGTGGATTGTTTTCATTACAGATTGTATTATCAGAATTAAAAAAAAATTGAGTGAAATATTAACATTTACATAATTTTCATTATGTCTTAGTATTTGGCATGTCTACTTTTCCTCTTCTTTTGTTCCCGAGCAGCAAGAACAAAACATGAACATGTAATCCAGCAAAATTTGAGAATGTTCCAGAGCATCTTGAGCTTTAGTGTAAACAAGAATATCTGTTTAGTAGAGATCTCTTTTGACAGTAAAGTAGATATTATATTATATTAGAGAGACTCTGAATGTTTCTTTATAAATGATTCTTCATATTGCAGTAGTAGGTCTTTTAAACATCTATAACCCGTTTTAACCACTTGCAATATTAAATTAATGAAAAAATTAAAATCTCATGGATGATATGACGCATAGTGGGGGTTGTAATTTTATCACAAGCGCATGTGTTGCTATGGAACAAAGTGTACTTTTATTAGCATGTCATGGGTTGTCAAATCAACTGCGACTAAAGGTAGTTAAAGGTCACAATGTCTCCAAATAGCATAAAAATAGTCTTGTGGTTTTTGTCTGGTAAATTTCATACTGTTTCCATTGATTTACTTTTGTGGTAGAGTTTTAGTAGTGCAAAAATCAACTTTTATCAGAGGTGAGATCAACATTTCTGAGTACACAAAAGTTTTGATTTCAATAAAGTAAAGACTGATTATGAATTGTGATGTTTTTTTTTTATGGCTAATACTCAAACACAGTCGGATGCAGTAAGCCATGAAATCTGCCCACTAACGCTGACAGATCTCAAGCAGCAAGTTTTGAAAGACCATGTTCATCTTTCCACCTGCTAGTTTTCTGATAACCATTCATTCGCGACTTTCCCATAAGATTACGTTTTCAAAGAGGCTCTTCAAAGCGTACATGTTATGGGTTTATATTTAATGAGAGTCTTCTTTGAAAAGCTCCCATCACTTTTGAGGTTTGGCAGCTTGAATTGCACACTGTGTAGAAAAGCTGACATTTCCTCTCTCCACCGTGGCACGCAGAGTGGAGTCGTGGTGGCTGGAGTCGTAACGTACGCGTCAGGCTTCAGCTGTTGTGGAGACTCAAGTGGATCCACCTGATGGTGAAGAAGCTAAATTAGACTGTCACTGTTGGTGGTTTTGGTGTTGATGATTATAATGATGATGATAATGCCAACTATGATTTCGTTATTTATTTATTTTTATTAATTTATTTTTTAGTTTAGAGCAACCCATAGAACAACCCATGACACAGGGATACATTCTGATTAGCACCTCTTAGTATACAATGCATTTACAAAAAAAATAAGGCCTAGATGATATTTGAGTTTTGTTTGTATTGCTCTATCTATACAGTATATAAAACATACTCTTGCTGTCTTTCATCATTTTATATATTTATAATTTAAAATATTATCATTATTTATAGCTCTAATTATATTTTGGCTGTCATATTATTATTATTTTTTTTTTGAAAGAAGCATCTTAGATGCTAACCAAGGCTGCATTTAGAATTACAAGTCCAGTACAATTTAATAACTATTAATAATTGCAATTTTTAATGCAATTTATTCCTGTGATGGCAATGCTGAATTTTCAGCAGCCATTACTGTCCATTTTGTGTGACATGATGTTTTAGAAATCATTCTAACATGCTTATTTGGTGTTAAGAAACATGTCTATTATTATCATTTTTGAAAATAACTGAAGCATCAAGTTTGGCAGTTGAAAACTGCATATCATCAAAACTTCAACATTGTACACTATAGTAATTACCATTCAACTGATAAATAACTCTTAATAGCCAAAGCCATTTTTCCCTTGCATTTGGCTTGTGCCGAGTGTTAATGTTGTATCCCAGTGGCCAAATTGAGTTATTTTTTGATAAGAATGAATGATAGAAACATTCTTGTCCTTTTGAAAAACAATGTCAATTTAGCCCTCTAAAATCTAAAATGTAAAACACACGATGTCAAAATCCAATGTGTATGAAGTGATTTTTCCTCTAGTGTTACTTTGTGCTTGACTTGACCTCTAAAGATTAGACAAATGAGGACAGAATTAATGACTAAATGGGTGTGTAAACTGAGGTTATTTGCCAGAAGAAAGGTCGTTGTGCTGCTCCTGCGTGTATTGATGATGTTACACGATACGGCTGAGCCAACGTACCCAAGGCAACCTTTTTGAGTTTAATCTAATAAAGACGCAATATCAAATTATCTTCACATTTTCCACTTCAGTGTCAGCAAGAGATATTCTCACAGGTTTAAGTGTGCTATGACCTGTAATGGTGCATGCATATTCCTCTCAATTACCACAACATATGACAGTCTTGTGTATTGCATGTTTATACTTGACATGCATATTTAAAGCTCGAGCAAAGAAAGAACAAAGCTCAATATTTATTGGCATTTTGCAGTCTGCCCTCTGTAGTTACAAAATAGTGTTAATGAGCAACCAAGGACTAAAAAAAAAATTAAAACAAAGAGCTCTTAAAACTTCTTAAACCAATGTCTGATCTATATTTAATAATGCATGCATATTTAAATGTGGAGTTTGGGGATTGTCAGAGAGAACGATTGAACAAATCTTACTACTACATATATACCTGTGTTTTAATAATGAATTTCAAAGAATAATTTGTAAGAGATAGCACGTAAACTTGCCTTGCAAGAGGCATTTTAGTATGCACACTTCAGAGCCATAATCTTACTCACTTACGGTGAGTCAGATTAATAAACTTTTGAGCACACTGTCAAGATATGGTGTCAATTTAATTCACTTTTGTTAACCCAGCCAGTCTAGTCACAATTGCATTTGAAATCTAAATGAAATATGTAAACAACATGATTTAATGATTTATAATTTAATTTCTGATGTAATATAAAACTATAAAACTCCAGCACCTTGACTGACTCACAACCTGCACTTCTGACCGGCATTTTTTGCTCTTCATTTGCATAAAGCTGAGAATTTCTCAACATTTGAACGCTCTTAACTCTTCCTCGGATCCTCTGTCAACCTCACAGAGCAAGAGTTTTGCTTGGCCCTCATAGAGATGAATTGAAAAACCTCTGCTCTTCTCACGTTAGGGGCTGTGGTAGTAAATGCCTTGACCTTAAAATAAATAATGTATTCAAATGGCAGCATCTAAAGTAAATAACACTGTTGATGAATAGAACATTATCTCCACTTGATAACCTTTCTTTCTGCACAGCAGTGTAACAAATTCCAGAGCTGGGGCATCAGCGCAGATCCACAGTGGCCGTCTTCCTCCAAACCACATTTAACCTTACGTTCATGACCTTCTGCCCAGAGCACAACAACAATGCAAAAGCATTAGAAGAGTGTTCAAGGTTATTTTCAAACTTATGTAACTGCATCTGTGGCATGCTGTCCAAGACATTTCAGCTCATTCCTTAAAGGGGTGGCTGATTGCGATTTCACTTTTTTTATACGTTAGTTAGTGTGTATTGTTGCTGTTTGAGCATAAACGATATCTGCAAAGTTGCGGCGCTGAAAGTTTCATGCAAACAGAGATATCGTCTTTTCAAATTCTGGCAATTTAATGCCTACAAAAACAACCTCGTAGGGACTACAACGAGTTACTTCCCGGGTTCGTGACTTCACAAACCCAGACAAACCCCGCCCTCGGGAACATGCAACGAAGGGGGCGAGGCCGTGTTGTGCTGCTTTAGAGAAGAGGAAGAGAAGACTAGAGGTGCACGTAAAAATCTGTTTATATGAATCGCGATTCTGTCTTCTAAAGTTTCTAATGGATTCACAAGATTCAAAATCAATGTTCTAAAGCAGCGGTTCTTAGTACTGTTCCTCACGTCCCCTGCTCTGCACACGCTCTACATCTCTCTCTCTCTCTCTCTCTCTTCTCTCTCTCATTTTCTCATGTCAGATCACCAGGCTAATCTTCAACCATGAACTGTTTTCCATTTATCATTTATTTCACAGAGCTTATGAGAAGCGTTATACTGGCCACGCGTGCATTTGCCGTACTGTACACCGTGCTTAAAGCAAACGGCAGTAGCATTTACATATAACAGCGTATCTAAAAGTTTGAGACAACAACAAACAAAAAACATAGTCCTACCATTAAAAGCTGTGCTTGCACGGGTTCTGCACGATCCTCTTCAGTAATATCCTCTGTTTCTCAATTGGGCTCAAACTGATAAGTGATATTAACAACGCCGTTGTTTACAATACAGTCGGAGCACATGCCGCTGAGGTGAGGGTAGGGACGTTTAGACGCGCACTAGAGGTGGATTAGCGAATCACAACACACTGGGCCAACTAACCAATCAGAGCCCATCGCCTATATCTGAGGGCGGGGCTTCACAAAAACAGGAAAAGATCACATATCATGTGTGTGTGTTGTGTGTGTACAACTTGTATAGTTAAAAAATAATAGCAGCTTTATATTACCTCTGTGTGCATCGAAAAATAAAAGTTTTGATTGACAGCAGGGTGAGTAAATGTTAGAATTTTCAGTTTAAAGCAATTAATTCTACTTGATTTAGATGTGACTGACCAAATTTAGCTTCAAAGTTTGATAAGACAAACAGCTTTTTTTGTCTCTCAACAACATGTAACTTTATTGTTAAAGTTCTAAAAGTTTTGGAAGTTGCTTTCAAATAAATTTGACTTCAAAAATCTGAAGGGGAAGGTTTAAATGTGCACAATGCTTTGGCCCTGCAGACGTCATCTTTTTAAATTTAGCTCTATTTCTCAGTCTTTAGAAGATGTCCACGAAGGGAAACGTCCTTATACTGCAGAGATCCTACGATCCAAACCACAAAGCATTCATGTCCATCTAAAATTGTTAAAGAAACCACAAAACGTGCCGTAAGTGTCTTTAAGGAGATACAAACAAATAGATGTGATTAAAATCCTACATAGTAATATAAGGGTAGATGGTTCTACCTGCAGTTTTACTCCATCAATATCTAAATTAAGCAAAGCTGCAAAACTGTAATCCTCTCAACAGCAGGCCTCATTACTGACTGCCTCTCTCTATTGATCCAAACTAAATAGCTCACGCATTTGCTCTGCTTTGTTCCATGTGGTGATGTTTGCTGAACAGACATTCCTCAGGTATACATTACTTCAAAGTATGATATCCATACAGTGTGGCGCTAAGTCATTACCCTCTAAATAATCCCTGTATTCTGAATACGTCTCTTTAGAAACATTTTAAATCATTCATAAGGATTGTCCTCAGAGTTACACAAAAGAGAAAGTCCAGAGAATGAAGAAAGCTATAGATACAGCCTCCTTTATCCTATAGTCACATTCTTTACAAGTACTAACACCTCTTACAGCTAGAGTGGTTCCTATTAGTAGGAAACTGTTGGCTGGATTGTGACCTTTTCACATTCATCCTGGTGTGAAAATGAAGCACATTTGAGCTCTGTTCTCTCTTTTGATAGAATCTAGTTATGGAAGTATGAGGGAGTTTGCAGCATCTCCTTTTTTCTCCTCTCTTTTTTGCTTGATAATCTGCTCCTTCTTGTTGGTTTCTTGTCTCTTGTATTCAGTAATGTAGTAATTTTACGTTAATAATTTGTAAAGCTGTTCTCTTTTGTGTAAAACTGCATTTTCATGCAATATTTGAGTTTTTATTTTATTTTGGAGACATTTGAGCTTTTATTTGAGCTCTTTTCTCTCATTTGACACCATTTACACTATTTATGTAGGCCTGCATATGAGGGAGTTTGGAACATATTATCCTTCCTTTTTGTGCTTTATTTGAGTTATTTGTTGTTATTTTCGTGTTGAAATATGACATTGTTGATCATTTGCTTAGTAGGAAATAGGAAGCAGCCTTCCTTTCTTCCTTCCTGATTTCTTGTTTTTGTGTTTGTAATTCATTAGTTATTTTAATGTATTAGTTTGTATAAAACTGCATTTTCTGCTCCATATTATTTGTGGTTATTTGAGACATTTGAGCTGTTCTTCCTTTAATAGAGTCTAGTTGTGTACTATGAGAGAGTTTTTCCTTCCTTTATATTGACCTTCCGTCCTTTCTTCCTTAATATTGTTTTGCTTTTTGGCTTATTTCATAGTTTCACTTATTACTGTTACTTTATTATTTTGCTGTTAATTTCATGTTGATTATTTGTTTGTTAGGAACTCGAAAGCTGTATTGCTGTTCACTTTTTGAACTCATTTAAGACATTTGAACATTTCTCTTTCTTTTAGTCTATTTCTTTCCTTCCTTCCTTCTAGTAATTTATTAGTAATTTTATTTTATGTAGTCTTTTATGTTGTTTACTATACCACTCATGGGTTTATCTTCCATTTTCATGTGAAAGTATGGCATTGTTTATTGTTTGTTTGCTGGAAACCAGGAAGCTGCATTGCTGCTCGACTTGTTTAAAATAACGCGTGCTTAAAATAAAAGATGAAATCTAGGATAGAAAGCAAATGCATACTTTGTTTAGAGCCATTTATGCAACATGGCAGGAAAATAAGATGAAGGAAGGATAGTGCCCTATATCCTACCAAATACATATATAAATACATAAATAGCATAGGAAACTATATTTTCACTATAGAGTATTCCAGAAGAAAGGGAAGAAAGCTATAAATGTCAGGAAACAGAGGAGATAATAGTGTTCTGAGCAGGAGAATGTGCAGAAAATGAAATACAGAAAGAAGCAGAGTGAGCATGATTAGGGCTGTACATCTCTACAGCAAAAACAAATCAATACTTTGGGCAGATGAATCAAATCCGGCCCATCAATCGAAATCCCAAAGGATTGTTGAACGCTCTCTAACTCTGTCTTCCCATTATTTTCCAATCCCTCTGATATCCCTCAGAAACACAACACGATCCACAATACAACCTCAATATATGACATGACAATGCTCCTTCAAAGTGTTTTTAGGAGATGAGGAACATCAAATCATAGATTACTCATATCCAACATAACTATAGTACATGGCACAGTGACATAGCATAAAATTCCCTCTTGCACTTAAGTCATTGTGCATGAGCCAACTCACTCTCATAACCACATAGAGCACATTTTCAAGCCCTCCAGCTTTCAGGTCACTGTAAAATGAAAAATGTCTTAAACTCAGCAAGGGAGATTTATTTCTCGGCTAATTTTCAGAAGCCCTTACTAAAGGCAGCAGGCACAAAGCTTCTACTTAGTCATTTGATTTTTTCACAGATGTCTGTATTTTATTTATTTTTATTTTTTCATAAGATTGCTGTAGGTTATTTGTTATGCATACAATTTGATTTCTATTTTTCGTCACGAGGCAGCCTAAAAAATAAAAATAAATAGCAGAATTCCTGCTTGCTGTCTTTAAATTTGCTTTTATCACATGCCAACAAGAAAAAAACAAGTAAATAATAAATGATACATTTCATTGACATGCACAGATTAAGTATTATTATTATTATTGTTGTTATTTTTCTTCTAAAAGATTATATAAAGAACCTCATATAAATATTATATGGGTTATTCCTATATTCTAACATCATTAGTACATATCAAACACTCCAAAAATCATATTGTCCCACTCAGGCATTAAAGACCTTAAACTTAGTTTCATTTTTTTCAGATGTAGAACACCTTTTTTTTCTTAAACCCCATAACGAACAAAGTGGGATCCCGCTCCTGTTAAATCATGAAAGAATCTGCATAACCACATTATTTTAGAAAGCTGAAGTTAAAATTAAATTTCTCTAGCCACACCCAGGCCTTATTACTGCCAGACCTGTTGAATCAAGCAATTATTTAAATAGAACCTGTCTGACAAAGTGAGGCATGCTTAAAGAGCAACACATCATGCAGCGATCTAAAGAAATTCAAGAACAGAATCAAAACAGTTGACATGTATCAATCTGGAAAGGATTATAAAGCCATTTCAAAGGCTTTGGGACTCCAGCGAACCACATTCAGAGCCATTATCCACAAATGGAGAAAAATTGGAACAGTGGTGAACCTTCCCAGGAGATGCCGGCCAACCAAAATTACTCCAAGAGCACAACGACGACTCATCCAAGAGGTAATAAAAGAACCCAGAACAACATCTAAAGAACTGCAGGCCTCACTCGCCTCAATTAAGGTCAGTGTTCATGATTCAACAATAAGAAGAGACTGGGCAAAAACGGCATCCATGGGAGAGTACCAAGGCAAAAGCCACTGCTGACCAAAAAAGAACACAAAGGCTCGTCTCACATTTGCCAAAAAATATCTTGATTATACCCAAGACTTTTTGGCAAATATTCTGTGGACTTTTTTGGAAGGTGTGTTTGTACGTTACACTGGCGAAACAAACCAAAGTATTTCATAAAAGAAAAAACAAACATCATACCAACAGTCAAACATGGTGGTGGTAGTGTTATGGTCTGGGGCTGCTTTGCAGCTTCTGGATCTGGACAACTTGCCATAACTGATGAAGCCATGAATTCTGCTCTCTATCAGAAAATCCTGAAGGAGATTGTCCAGCCGTCAGTTTGTGACCTCAAGGTCAAGCGCACTTAGGTTATGTAGCAGGACAATGACACCAGCAAGTCCACTTCTGAATGGCTCAAGAAAAACTAAATTAAGGTTTTGGAGTGACAAAATCAAAGTCCGGACTTAAATCCGATTGAGATGCTAAAACAGTCCATTCATGCTCGAAAACCATCCAATGTGTCTGAATTACAACAATTCTGCATAAATGAGTGGACCAAAATTCCCCCACAGCGCCGTAACAGACTCATTGCAAGTTATCGCAAAAGCTTGATTGCAGTTGTTTCTGCTAAGGGTGGCACAACCAGTTATTAGATATAGGGGGCAATTACTTTTTCACATAGAGCCAGGCAGGTTTGGACAGCTTTTTCCCCTTAAAAAATGAAATCATAATTTAAAAACTGCATTTAGTATTTACTTGCATTATCTTTGTGTAATATTAAAATTTGTTTGATGATCTGAATCTTTTAAGTGTGACGGATATGCAAAAAATTTAAAAAACCAGAAAGGGGGCAAAAACCTTTTCACACCACCTGTATTTACTGGACCTCAATAATGTTTGGTGAACACATTATCGCACCCCCATTATATTTACTTAAAAATTAATGTCACCATGTTTTGTGCATTCCACTTGCGCCTGTGTCTTTTGCAGCTTCTCGTACATAACGTGGTGTAGAGCTGCTAGTTTCATCTGCAGATATGGTCTTGTTTAGAGATCTTTGTCTTTGTGCATACGGACATCTGAATCCTGAATTAGTGATTGTGTTTATCAGCAATAGTGTGCACCCTTCATTTACAGAGAAAAGAAGGTCAGGGAAAACTCTGTAGATGGAAAAATCTCCATACAAGTTCTTTGTGCATTTTTCTTTTTTCTACTTGTTACTTTGCACTTTTTGTTAGGAAATGTTTATTTACTATTTATTCAAGTTTTTTAAGGTATCTAATATTTTGATACTTAATTTCCATGATCTAAATATTCTTAAAAATTAAAAGTTTGTTGTCATTTGGAAGTGTGTAGGCCTTCTTGCATTATTATGCTGTTATATTATGAATATATATTCAGTGGCATAAAATGGTCTTTAAATGACAATAATATTGTTTATCGCAATAATTTCTGGGGCAATATATCGCACAACAAAAAGTTGTTATCGTGACAGGCCTAAGTGCAATAATAAAAATGGCTCCATTAAGGCGTTTTTCCATTTGCCCTCCCCAAATATGCGTCCTATCGGGCCATTTAGTCTGTAGATGCTGTAATTAGATGCTCGGCTAAAAGCGCACAGAATACAAATGATCGTACAAAGCTTTAGCGACGTCACGCTGCGTTATTTCATCTCATATTTACAGTCTTAAAGCAAGTATTTCCCATCAGTTTTGCTGTAGTGCATTTTCCTTTATATTTTAAGGAGTTTTTTTGAGGAGTTTGTTTATTATAATTGAAGAAATGTATTTATTTAATTTTTTTTGCGCAAATACAGAACTTTAGAAAAGCTTGGTTTTTTTTAGTTCTGAAAGGTACGCTTTTTTGTGAATGTTTAATGTACATGTAGAAAAACATTTAGAAAAAATTGTTCATATTCTTAATTTGCAAGTACATAAAAAGTACATATTTTTGTAAATATGCTTAATGTACAAGTTGAGAAATCTATTTAAAAATAGTTTTTATTTAATTATAGTTATTTACTTTTAAAAATTTACTTTTTTTGTAAATATGCTTAAAGGTACAGGAATCGAATAAGCATTTAGAAAGATATATATACGTACTATCAATTATAGTATATAGTAAATTAATAAACAATATTTTAATTCTAATTTTTAAAAAAATAAAAGTATTCTTATATTATTATTCGAAATGGACTTATGTAAAACAGATATTTTGTAAATATGCTTTGTAAAAGGGTACTTTTTTGTAAACGTGGTTAATATACATATAAAAGCATTTAGAAATGTACATAAATTAATAAAAAGTATTTTTAAAGTAAGGTACATTATTCTAAATTTACTTAATGTGCATTTCAAAAATTAGCATTTAATTTTGTAACATTTTTGAAGTATTTAAAGGCTTACCATGAAAATGTTGGTAAATGTACTTTAAATAAATACTTAATTAATGATAAAAAATACATTTTACGATTTACTTAAACTAAACATTTTAATGAATTTTATTTATTTTGCGTTTAAGGGTTAGATGGTTGTTTTATGAACAGAGCTGTTTGTGGTTTTAGCAGAAGGTGTTTCTCTTCACTCTCATCCTCATAATAAAGCATTTAATGGCTTTATCAGTGTATTACCTTCCAACATCTCATTTATCAGGGCCTTATTTTGAAGAAATCCACACTAGCGCATAAGACGCCTCGTTACGCATTACTAATGATGGCGACTGAAGCGAATGGGAGCAGGAATTGGCTTCAGGACTGAAAATGGCTTCATTGTCATTGTGCTCAGCGTTTGCAGCGGCCTAATGGTCTCCAGGAGTAAATAAATAAACGCTGGAAGGCTGTTTTTGGTCCGGAGCGATGCAGACTCGATTCAGGGCTGATGATACTGTGCTCTTCGGGTTCTCGGTCACCTGAACTTGGCATCAGTGCAACAGCGAGATCTCTGGCAGGGAGCCACTTAATGCTCAGGTTGTCAGTGCCGCTGAGTGCATCTGTCTCTGTCAGTCTCGCTCGTCTCTCGTCTCCCTCATGATCCGATCCGATCCGGCACATCCCGCTCCACCTCCTCAGGTACTGATAAGTCAGCTTGACAGAAGCAGCTGGACTCGGTCATCAGCCAGACGCTCTGCCGCACGGCGCCGCCTAATTGTACAGCGTCCGACCGAGCCATGCGACGGTAGCTTCATCAAAGCCCGACGGGGGATGCCTGCGGGTGACCCTCCTGTAAACACACATCACAGCATTCAGTGTCTGATCGCATGCACTGAGTGACAGTTTGCCACAGCCTCGCTGTTTACTTTAAGCAAAATTAATGTTCTGTTCTGCGTTATGTAACGTCAGTGTGGTTTTAATATTAGTAAAAGGTCATTTTTAAATGATACCTATAGTTATAGAATAAATAAGCTTTCCATTGATGTATGGTTTGTTAGGATAGGACAATATTAGATACAACTATTTGAAAATCTGGAATTGGAGGGTGCAAAAAATCTAACTATTGAGAAAATCACTTTTAAAGTTGTCCAAATTAAGTCCTCAGCAATGCATATTACTAATCAAAAATTAGTTTTGTATATTTACGGTAGGAAATTACAAAATATCTTAATGGAACATGAACTTTACTTAATATCATAATATTTTAGTCTCATAAAAGAACAACTATAATTTTGATCCATACAATGTATTGTTGGCTATTGCTACAAATATCCCCCAGCGACTTAACACTGCTTTTGTGCTGCAGGGTCACGTATTTGGTGTATATTTAGTATTGTGCATTATATTTGGTCTTATCTATAGCATGATACATAATGTTTTCCCTTATTTTTAGTTTATTTTGATACTATTTTTTTATAGTTTTAGTAGTATTCATGATATTTTTATTAGTTTTATTATTATACATAATATTTGGTCTTGTTTACTATTACACATGATATTTAGGCTTACATGGTTTTATAAAAGATAAAATTGTCCGTTTGTGGCTTCAGGCTTTTTGTTTGATGCCTTTAGTGAAACACAAATCTACCAGCAGTAGCTGTGAATCTGTTGGGTCCTATTAGAACAGAGGCAATAATTAAGACTGGGGTTGTGAATTACCATAATTTGAGAGAAATCCCGAGCTTTACCAATCCTGATGGAAATCTAGCAGTCAGCCCCACATGTTAGGATTTGAAGTGCTAATGCAAAGAAGCTCTGCTCCTAAAGAGTTGCCGCTGAACGCATTTGCTAGTAAACAGTGACTTTGTCTGATGTGGAAATAATTTATTTTAAAATAAAATTTAAATAATGATAAATTATAACTTAAATGTAATGAAGAATATTTTTCTTATTGTATGAAGATTAAAATAATAAATATATATATAATTAAATTTATTTGATATAAATAAATAAAACGATTTTCTCATATGAAATGCCCAAGGGTCTTACATCATCATTTTCTATAGTGCTTAGTTGAAGAAACTTCTGAACGGGGATGGTCGGAGGGACGGTGTGTCTTGATTCTGTAGTAACACTTAAGGCCATACCACTTGGCATATACCACTAGGCACGGTGCGAGTGGCAGCCCGCTGGGCTGCGCTAGTGTATGCTGAAGACGAAGAAATGGGATTCACAACTCGTCTTGGGAGCATTATGTGGTCCGCCTCAACCTGAAGCCCTCGCTCTCTTCTCCAGCCCAGTCCATTATTCGTTTACCTGAACTTGTGTCCCTGTATCATGTGCAGCAGCCCAGGCTGACGGCGCAAATGTTGATGTGATTAGGCCAGCCGAACCCAAAAGCGCACAGACCGTAGTGCTGGTTAGGAGTTTACACGATAACGCGAAGTTCATCACAAGAGATTTGACGATACGAGGATCGAATACAGCTGGCCCTGTATCGATATTTGGCACGTGTGCAGCAGTGGACCGCGGTTAATTTGAATACAAGAACAACATTTAAAATTGAGTAGAAAAGTGCAAGGATGAATATGAATAGAGCAAAATATATAGGCTACAACAAGGTTTAATATGGCCGCAGAGGAACACAACCGGGGTAGCCTGATATAAAGAGACGTAATCCCCGAAACAGAGCTTCACACTTGCGCAATAAGGAAATATCAGCTCAATGTGCTACTTATCTTTGTCAACCTGGCAACCATGTGCACACACTCTCTCTCCATAATGAGGATAAACGTGCTATTCTGTTCTCAGAAAAGTGTAATTCATCAAGTGTTAATTTATGAGAGAGAGAGAGGCTGTGTATTTATGAATTACCATCGTTTTGCCGCGTTTCTCTATTAGCAGTAAAGCTGTGGCTTTAATTCCTTAAGAAACAATGATGCTACCAGCTCCTTGTTGAGAAAGATAATGTAGCTCATGAGCGATTAATCTATTTAGTTGACAAAATTGCGGGGCAGCGCTAAAAAGTTAGTTCCTGAATGTCAGAGTGCGGCCGCAACGTGATCTGTGTGAGTGACTGAGCGTGTGTGCGTAAGATACAGTGAAGACAGCGCATTAGTTTAGAACTCTTCTAATTTTTTTTTAATTGTGTGTTAATTTTTGCAATGATAACCTACCAGCAATGTATATATGATTTTTTTTATATATTAGAATGAATACATTGCTATATAAATGTATTAGAACGAGTACTTTATTATTTATGGGCTTAAAAACAAGATGCAAACAATCAGAATGTTGTACCTGGTGGGGAGTGCACAATGCAAACATGAAACATATGCCATTACCTAAATTGTACTGTGGTACAGTTATGGAGGACCTTCATAATGCAGAGGTCAACTGCCAATAGTTAGAAATTGCCTTATATAGTTATGCCGTGTTTAATAATCAGCTGTTTTACTTTAATTCTGCTAAGGTGAAATTCAGTACAGTCCTGTATCGTGATACGTATCGTATCGTGGCCTCTGTATCGTGATACGTATTGTATCGTGACTTTGCTGACGATACACAGCCCTAATGACCGGTGACTCTTCCAGAATTAATCAAGCAAGCTCACAAACTCTCGTCCGCTCCTCCGTGCACTTCCTGTTATGCAAATTGAGCTGTTTTTGGAGCACAGGAAATTAAATTGACCACCTCTCAAATCCACACAGCTGGGGCTACAGATTAGTTAAATGTCGTCTTAGTTCTGCTTTTGAAAAACATGTCTTCCTCTTCCCATCGTGTGGTTTGTATCCCATTTTTCTCTCTTTGGCTATTCCGCCCACTGTTCCCCAACCCTCCCAGAGTTCTCGGAAATATTCATGTGTTTCTAAAGCCATCTCTGGCTGTGGAGAGCTAATCAGTTAACACGATTAAGGAACTGATGAAATTAAATCATTTCTGTAAGTGAAAATAAAAAAAGAGCCAATACTTGGGAGGATACGTCTGTGGAATTTGATGCCGCCCCTGAGACTTTTATCAGCAGAAAAGTGTTTGCTGGAGAGTAGTTTTTAAAAATTCATGCTTATCAAAGAATGCATTGTGTAATTATGAAATGTGTCTCTGGTTGATAAAGCTTTTAACAAGAATGCCATAGTCCCGGCAGAAGGCGACAGTTGTGTATATATTACCTATTTATTTTGATGTACAAGCTGCAATAGCCATTTTACTTTTAATCTGTGATATGAAATATTACACCTGCACGGATAATGAGCTTCAGAGATCATCATTAATCAACTAGAACTCATTTGCTTGTGGACACCCAGTGGCAAATGCTAGGTATCATACAAACCCAGTCTTAGTATTTGGTGTTATATTTCGTATTGTACATGGAAATTGGTCTTTTATTTGTCACTACGGATATATTCTGAAAAGAAAAATCATCAGAAGGTGGGAGTTGTGTATATATTGCATATTTATTTTGGTGCACAGGCAGCAATAGCCATTTTACTTTTAATCTGAACAGATAATGAGCTCACAAGTCAATCAAAACTCATTTGCTTATTACCATGGATGCACGTCTGCAAATCCACTTGCGCTAAACTGACCGCTCAGGTTAAGAGGCTTTGCACCTGTCACTTGCGTAATGCCATTAAATCACAAGCTACAATTAAATGCAATTACAGATAATAACACAAGCGAAAAAGCCCCTGTCAAAGCTAACGGATTGAAGGTTTGGGGGTAAGGGGAGGGGGGTTAGGGACGACTTCAGTGCCCTTCTGAATCGGTGAATGTGCAGCTGTGCAGCTGTTGGCTAAAGTGGCCGGTGCACTCATCCTGCTATGCTGATCATAACAGCCTCTTAGTCAGGCCAGGGGCGGCCTTCAGAGCCACCCAGTTATAAACCCAGTACGAGGCCTGTAATTGCATTCTAGTTCTTATTTTAAGGAATTATGAGGTAGAATTATCCCTCTGCAAAGTGCAGAACAAAAAAAGACATCTGCTATTATGTAGCACCTGAAATGCACAAAGATAAGGGAAAGCTGTGTTTTTGTCTAATGGGCCACTATTTGAAAGCCTCTGAATTAAATTGAATTGAATTAAGTTGTTTGGGGTTATGGGATGTCACAAGACTAGTG
>JADLZN010009269.1:0-23516 GCA_018155175.1 Sinocyclocheilus anophthalmus | reverse complement strand
AACAAAGTGATAGTGATCGGAAAGGTAGGATCTAACCCATCTTAAAGCCTGCCCTTGAATACATGTATAGTTTTGTAATCGAGTCATGCGGTATGTCCTGATCTTAGTATCGATTGCAGCACTAGATCAAGTAAAACTAGCAATGAGACACAGCCTTGATCTGACGCAAGAAGTATGTCATTGGTAATTTTAACAAGTGCAGTTTCTGTGCAATGATGTGGCCTGAAACCCGACTGAAATTCTTCATAGATAAAAATTTTTTGCAGGAAGGAGCACAATTGAACAGACAATTTTTCTAAAATTTTAGACATAAAAGGAAGATTTGAGATGGGTCTGTAATTAGCCAGTTCACTAGGATCTAGTGGTGGTTTCTTAATAAGAGGCTTAATAAAAGCCAGCTTGAATGGTTTCGGGAAGTGACCTAAAGACAACGATGCATTAATAATATTGAGAAGCGGTTCTTCTACAGATAACAACTCTTTCAGTAATTTAGTGGGTACAGGATCTAAAAGGCATGTTGTTGGTTTAGATGCAGTAAAATGTTTATTTAGCTCTTCCTGTCCTATAACTGTAAAGCACTGCAGTTTATCTTTTAGTGCGATGAATGAAGCTAAAGTATTATACGCGGTAGAATCTACATTTGTTATTGTATTTCTGATTTTATCTATTTTATCAGTGAAGAAATTCTATTACTATTAAACTGTGAGGGTATATTTAGATCGGGTGGCGTCTGGTTTTTTGTTAATCTAGCCACTGTGCTAAAAAAAAAAACCTTAGATAAGTTTGGGTTATTTTCTATGAGTTTGTGGATAAGCTCGGCCCTGGCAGCTTTTAGAGCCAGTCTATAGCTGGACATAATGTTTTTACACGCAATTCTAAAAACTTCCAAGTAATTTTTTTCTCCATTTGCGCTCAAGACTAAAAGTTTTTTTTCTTGAAAGAATGGGTATCACTGTTGTACCATGGCACAGTACGTTTATCTCTAACCTTTTTCAATTTGATGGGAACAACAGCTTCTAATGTATTAGAGAAGAAAGTGCCCATGTTGCTAGTCATTTCGTATAGTTCATGTGTATTTATGGGTACACAAAGCAGTTGAGATAAATCAGGCAGGTTATTGGTGAATCTGTCTTTGGTGGCTGGAACAATAGTTCTGCCGGACGAAAACGCGGAGCCATATAGTTAATATCAATAATACGCAGCATGCACAATACAAGGAAATGATCAGTAACATCATCACTTTGAGGTACAATACCATTATCAGTAAGATCAATTCCTTGCGATATAATTAAATCTAGCGTATGATTAAACGATGAGTGGGCCCGGTGACATTTTGCCAAAAGAGTTTATTAGGTCAGTAAAAGCAAGTCCTAATGCATCATTTTTATTATCAACGTGAATATTAAATCTCCGACAATTAGCGCTTTATCAACAGTAACCAATGGGTCTGAGAGGATATCTGCAAATTCTTTTAGGAAATCTGGATACGGCCCTGGTGGTATATACACAGTAGCCAGAGCAAGAGATACGATAGATTTCTTTTGCATATCTGACAGTGTCACATTAAGCATTAGTATCGAATGAGTTAAACCTGTATCCGGTCTTCTGAGTAACATTGAGAATATCACTTTATATTGTTGCAACACCGCCACCACGCCCAGTCTGACGGGGCTCATGCTTATAAAAGTAGCTTGGTGGAGTAGACTCATTTAAACCAATATAATCATTAGGTTTTAGCCAAATTTCAGTCAAGCAGAGTACATCAAAAATATTATCTGTGATCATTTAATTTACAATAAATGCTTTGGGTGCGAGTGATCTAATGTTAAGGAGCCTAAACTTTAAAAATTGTTTTTGTTCATTAATTTTAAATTTTTCTGGTTTAATCACGATCAGATTTTTGCTAGATCCTGCATTAAATTTATATTTGACCTCACTATTCAGGGAACAGACACAGTCTTTATAGATTGGACAGCACAAGTACTTCTACCATTTAAGCGGGTAGAACAAAAGTCAACAGGGCAGTTATTTGAGATTTGACTTAATAGTCACATGGAGCGCAGCGTCCTGGAAATGTTGTCCGACATGAGCTCCGCTCCAACTCTTCTGGGATGCAGACCATCAGCGCGAAAAAGCCTAGGACACCCCCAGAAAAGATTCCAATTATTAACAAAAAGCAGTTTATGTTCTTTACACCATGGCAATAACCATTCATTTAAAGCAAAAAACCTACTGAACTTTTCATGTCCTCGTCAATACGTGGGAAGCGGTCCTGACACGATAATCGTCGTCGCGGGCGATGTGCGGCGCAACGTCTCGATCAGGCTCCTGAAGTCCCACTTCAGTGTCTCCGTCTGCCGCAGCTCGGTGTCGTTAGCCCCCGCGTGAAGCACGACCGCTCCGGGGCTCTCGTCACCCTTCAGGATCGCGAGTATGCGCAGAAACATCGAGAACACGAGCACCAGTGAAACAGTGAGTGTGCACCTTACCTTTATCTAAAGTAGCTTAGAAATGCAGGACGATGGAGTCTGCGATGATCACAGCATCACGTTCCGTCTCGCAGAGTGGAGCGAATCGGTTTCCGGGTGGAGATCTCGAAGACCGGGGGCGGCGGAGGGGGAGAGGTCGTCGCCCGGGACCAGGCTCGCGTCTTCCGCTGCGGCTGCACCCAGGGTACGTGGTGTCCCGGCGCCGGAGTGAAGGACATCTGGGAAGATCGCGTCCTGGGTGCACCGGGCCTGTGCAGAGAAACACACGAAGTAGAGGTGGTGAGAGAGTTAGCAGCGCGCTGTATACTTACATCGGACTTGTGAGCGTCAGCCTGGGATGATTCCAGCGCGGCTCTCCGCGCTCTCAGCTGGGTCATGCTTTGCCACCAGGTCCCGGATCTGCTTCTCCACGGCCTCCAGCTCGACCTGCACCGAATGCATCTCGAACGTGTCCTCACCTGCACTCAAAGGTAGACACACATCCGCCATTAAAGAAAGTAACAGTGAGTAAAACAATGGTAAAGTGTGTAAATAGAGTATTAGCAATGTAAACGAGATTAGCGGCAACCACGCTGGCGATGCTAGCGGGCTATATGCTAATAGCGGACTCGGAAAGTCAAAAATAGAACTAGTGCTAACAAAGCGCTCTGATTGTTTTTGTTGTAGAATACGATAGGGGATATATTCACATGTTATAGAAAAGAAAAGGATGGTGTATAAAATTGATTTTAAGATAAAAAATTAGACGACAAAGAATTAACTTGACGGAGCTCAAACTCAAACCACACGGCAGCAACAAACAGGAAGTGCCTGAGAGAGCTTAGTGAGGGGCCTCGCATTGACCAATACTTCCTCAGAGGTAGGGTAAATCAGTCGGGTGAAGCCCAGTGGCGGGACAAACACCACAATCCACAGGGTATCAGAACCCCAGACAAAGCCCAACTAGGCACTTACCCCCACTGATTAACCCAAAAGCCACCCAGCCACAGCCAGCAGTAGAAAGGAAGATGGATGGAAGGAGACCTCAGATACTTTGGCCTAAATCTCGCCACAATTAGTGGGCAACCATTGACACAGATAGATGGCCTGAAAGGAGATGTAGAAAGGAAACTGGAGAAGATGGGGGAGATTATCTACACCTATGGGGCACAAAGGTTTGGAGTGAAAAACAAGAGATCAAGGTCACAGAAGGAGCTGGGAGACCAGCCTAAATCCAGGAGACAACAAGAGTTTGACAAACTTATGAAAGAAAGGATGAGCCTGAGAAAACAGTGGAAGAAGGCCACTGAAGCAGAAAGGAAAGGCCTAGAGGTACTACAGGGCGATATTAAACATCGCCTTGCAACGCTACGAAGAGCAGAAAGCTTGAGAAAGCAACGAAAGAAGAAAGAGCAAACCAGGACTGCCTTCTATAGAGATGCTTTCAAGTTTGTCAGTAGTTTCTTTAGCAAGGAGAAAACCTGTACCCTTAAAGTACCCATAGCAAACCTTGAGGAACACCCGAGGAAGACTTATTCTGACAATCAGAGGCACATGCCAATCTTCATCCAGAAGACCTGCCACCAAGTCAACTGCCAGAGCACCAGATGGACATAAAGCCCCCTAAATGGAGTGAAGTTGAGAGTGCGGTAAAGTGGGCAAGATCAGCATCAGCCCCTGGACCCAAAGGTGTTCCATACAAGCTCTACAAGAATGCCCCAGGAGTTTTGAGGTACCTTTGGAGATTAATGATAGGGGCATGGAAAAAGCAGGTGATACCAAAAGCCTGGAGAAGGACTGGAGGGATTTTGAACCCCAGGGAAAAATATTCGGCAACTATTGACCAGTTTCGTCAAATTAGCCTCCTAAATGTGGAAGGTAAGATTTTCTTCAGCGTTGTGGCGCAGAGACTGTCAGCGTTCCTGAAAAACAACAACTTTGTCGACACCTCAGTGCAAAAGGCAGGCATAGGGGGCTTCTCAGGATGTTTGGAACATGCTAACATGATTTGGCACCAGTTGCAAATGGCCAAAAAGGAGAAGAAAGACCTGCAAGTAATGTTCTTAGATCTTGCCAATGCCTTTGCGACAGTGCCACATAAGCTGCTGTGGGCAACATTTGATTTCTTCCATGTGCCAGAACAGATAACAGAGTTGATTAAAGCCTACTTTCGGGATCTTCAGGTCTGTATTATCATACAGGATAGTACCACTACCTGGCAGAGGCTGGAGGTTGGCATAATGGCAGGTTGTACCATCTCTCCACTGGCATTCACTATGACAATGGAGATCATAATTCGGGTATCCCGTTGGGTGGTTGGAGGGGAACGTTTGAAAAATGAGTTGCGCCTCCCTCCAATCAGGGCATACATGGATGATATGACTACCGTCACAATGATCAAAGCATGTGCTAAGCGGCTGCTGTATAAGCTCCAGGAAAACATCAGATGGGCACAAATGGAGATTAAGACAGGTTCTGTGTAGCGGGAGAGTCCATACCAATGGGACGACCACCGGGACAAGACCACAGGAACCAGATGAGTGCTCTGCACAATGTGACATTGCTGCAGCCTGGAATTGAACTGCAGTTTCTTCTGGTCAGAGGAGAACTGGCCCTCCAACTGAGCCTGGTTTCTCTCAAGGTTTTTTCTCCATTCTGTCACCGATGGAGTTTTGGTTCCTTGCCGCTGTCGCCTCTGGCTTGCTTAGTTGGGGACACTTCATTTCTAGCGATATCATTGACTTGATTGCAAAGATATTATTTAAACTGAACTGAGCTGGATGATGACATCATCATGATGTCTTTAACTGAAAAATGAGTGTTTAATATTGTCATTTTGCATTATTGACACACTATTTTCCTAAGTAATGCTGTTCAGTTGCTTTGACACAATCTGTATTGTTAAAAGCGCTATATAAATAAAGGTGACTTGACTTGACTTGACTCATGGAAAAGCCCATCAAAAGCCTTGGACATTGGTACACCGCAGACCTTAAAGACTCAAAACAGGTGGAACAACTCAGGCAAGAGACAGTCAGTGGACTCAAGAGAATCAATGGTACAGCTCTTCCGTGGAAGTTGAAGCTGTGGAGCTTCCAATTTGGTTTGTTGCCATGGCTTATGTGGCCAATTTCCATAAACGAGCTCACTTTATCTCATGCCAAGCACCTGGAGAGACTGGTGAGTACACAATTGAGGAAATGGATTGGTCTACCAAGATGCCTTAGCAGCATAGGGCTGTATGGCAATGGAGCTCTCTCTCTTCTGTAATGTCAGATTACATTTCTTAGGGAATTAATCATTATTATTCTAGCTCAGGTTTTGAACGGAATCGAATCTGAAAATTTGAAGTCAACCTGATTAAAACTGAATTCAAATTTGAATGGTTTACTCCTTATCAACAGTCGTCCAGCGAGACGTTAACATCAGTACATCTTAACAATTTGGATATTTGTATTATCCCTGGCCACAGGTTAATACATGCTTTGATAAGTTATAAGCTACGAGCTAGGTAACAAGATCTTGGCAAGGTTCAACTTTAAAATTACAACACAAGATAATGATTCTTTATAAATGAAACAAGAATTTATTGGCTATTCTAGATTACATTAAACTAATCTAAAACACACAAACACACACACACACACACACATACACACAAAGGTTCAGGGAAAGTGTGGTAAGGAGTTTGAGGAAAAGACCAACAAAGTTTTAGCAAGATATCGCTACAGGTCTTTTACGTGCAACCTGCAGAAATTTGTACCACTACTCATTTGAAGGTAGACAATAAAAAATAGACCGTTTTGAATGAGTCTGCTTTATCTGACCGATATCATTTTTTGCTGATAAGGAATCCAAAGCGTTATGCGGGGGGTGGCATATAAATATATCTATATATGCGTTTATTTTTGTTCTGTTATGAATGCCACTAAATTTAAACGATTTGGAGTAACGATTTGAAGTAAAATTCATGTCAGTGTTTATAATGTTTTTTTCCCTAACATTCATTTTACTTAGACCTAGTCAGTATTTAAATTATTTCTGAAAGTAATAGTAAAAGTAATAGTAAAATGCGACTTACACACCGATGCAACTTGTTTTGTTTTTTCCCCCCTGACCTGGTGCAACTTTCCAGAAAATATAGTAAATTTAATTATATTATGCTGTAGTAAAAAGTACATATACAATGGGGACCATTTGCACCAATAAAACAATCATATTATGTTAATTCCTCCAACCCACATTAAACTTTAGCCTTAAACATTGTTATAATTATGAGGGGGTCCTTGGAAAATCCTCTCCCCTATAAAGGGGTCCCTGGCTCCAAAAAGTTTGAAAACACCTGGGATAGAGCATGCCTCTTATCATTGGTAAAGTGGTAAAGGTCATAGAATTTGGGTGATAAATGAGGTTTATAGTGTTATGGCGCTGACAAGACGTGAGACGTGCGGATGCATGTGCAAGCTTTATTTAAAGCAGAAGAGGTCAGAAAAACAGGCAGGGTCGAACAATGGCAAAAAAGTATGTGGTGGGCAAAACACAAGAACAGTCCCAGGGCTAGCGCAGGTCGACGATCGGCAAACAGAATCAAAAGGGCGAGACTAGAGAGATAAATCCAGGAAAACAGGCAAAGATCAGAAACCAAGAAAAACAGACAAAGCAAGACTAGGCTAGGCTAGGCTAGAAAGCTAATGAGGGCTCTGTAGAGTAGCTATCACTACTGGCGATAAGCACATACAATACTCTGCAGTTTGAGAGGAGTCAGATTGAGTGATATATAGTGAATGTGTGATTGGATACAGCTGTGTGCAATAAGTGCTGTGTGCAATCAGTGCAATGGATGATGGGATATGTAGTCGGGATGATATGCAACAGTGTGAGTGCGAGAGTCAATGAAAATGGAAAGGGTGACCTCTGATGGCTAACAGAAGGAAGTTCTGGACCGGATTCGTGACAATATGTACAGCTAAGAAAAGTGATTTGTTGATTGCTTTTTTTTTTTTTTTTTTAAAGATGTAATTTTTATATGATTATGTATGTATTGGGTCTATAATATATATATAATCTATATACCTCCATCACTCTCCCTGTTTCTGCTCATCATTTACCTTTTTATAATCATACATAAATGCTTAGTGTAGCTGTGTCAGACCTGTCCATTTATTAAAACTTTTTATATGCACAAATCCAGGTCCTGAAATGTTTGATTTCGTTACATGATCTTGTGTGTTTAGTATAACAGTGAGAAAGTCAGTCCTTCTAGGCAGGAGAATAATCTTTCTTTGAATGAAAGATGGTCGGACGAATCCGATCAATCGATTGTAAAATTAATTCTGCTACAGTTAATTCTAAAGCTGATATAAACATTAATAATTAATTATAACAAGTTATGAGTAATTATTAATATTTCCACTTTGAGATAATTTGCTACATATATTGTTGTGGAGACTGCTGGCAACATTTTAAACCTTGTTTTGTGAGCAAACATGGTGTCAGTCTATGTGTGTGTATTATTGTATGCACACTTAGAGGGTGAGAGAAGTTGCAAAGTGAACTTGCCTCAGATAACTGTAAGGCTCAAAGCTGACTCGAATGCGTACATTAACGGTCTCTATTTGTCTAACATATAGCCACTGTTAATCGTCAAACCTGTCCTATAAAGACAAAGAAATCTCTTTGCAGTCCATTTTAATATTATCAACATTGCCTGTTAAGAATGAAGAAATCATCTTTCAGCACGATAAGATTTATTTGAGCGATGCTCCTCATCTCAATCTTTACAAGGCTTTATAAACTTGTAACGCTCAAGGCTTTCCTTGGTAACCCCCCGTCATTCCATTTAAATTGTTTATTCCAATTCTACAGGAATAATACAGTAATTAACATTACTTTTATCCTGTTACTTATTTTTATTATTATTTGGGATTTTTAAAACCTAAATAACTCACTAGACAAAAACAAAAAGTTCACTGACAAAAGTCCAGTGCTAACCCGTGCAAAGTAGCCACACCTTGCCATTCATGGTCAAATAGGCGTCAGGCCTTCACTCCGCTACCTGTCTGCACCTGCCAGCCAAACAGTACATAGAATATATAATTACCTATTATTGCAGCTCGCTAACACTGCAAGGACTTGCATTGGCCCTTTGTGCTTTCTTTTTCTTTTCACCAGTGGCATGTCTCGATCATCCAGCCCTGATACCCACTGGGATCTAAGAGAAGTTTGGATGCGTGCCATGACTGTACCCTCTGCCTGACGCTGGGGTGGGCCTGCAGCACCTGTGTGGGAAACAGCTAGCTGAACACGTGTTACTCTGGTAGACACCAGCATGCCGAGAAAAGCAGGAACTAAGGACAGCAGAGAGGCGCTGAATGAAAAATACTCAGCAAAGAACAGTTCTAGAGAACGTACATGCTTATAGACGCAAGTGATTCTGACAGGGAAAGCACCCCAGTATGTAAATAATACTTCCTAGTCAGATTTCGTCCAAAAGGGGGGTGAGAGGGGCCCACCGATTAAAGCCGAAACCTGCCAGCATCCCAGAACCCCCAGCAGCAAGGGGGTGGGAGCTTTTCCAAAGAACCCTGTCTTCCAGTCACGGTCTGGCCCCCAAAGAACTTGATAAGCTGGCCAGAAATATCCCATTTTCACCCCAAACCCTGCAGGAGGCCACAAGGTGCAAAGCCTGCAAGACATTCACTTACACTTGTAAACCGTGGCCAATGTGACCACACGAGACAGACTATATCTGCTCAGATTCACCTCCAGCCGTGAGGTGTGGAGCTTCCTAGGCCAGTAACCAGAAACAGTCAAAGTGGTTTACCAGCAGCTACAACAGACTTTGATTAGAGAGTTCTCTGACCCAGAGTTAGAGCAAGGACTGATTAATGCCATGGACCTTAAATAGAGCCAACAGGAAACCATACATACCTACTACAACAGGCTCTGACAGGCCTACTTCGGAGCACGGAACGAGCCAGGAATGGAGGAGGACTTCAAACTTCAAAGCCCTGTTCCTCCGGCATCTGCACCTCACGGTGAGCCACCACTTGGGGGTCCTGGTCAAGGAGTAAGTCCACCCAACAGCTGCAGGACTTAGACCATAAGGCCTATGCCAAATAAAGGACTGCTTCTTAAAAGACTGGGAAAAAAATTACAATCTACCCTGTCTCTGATAAGGGTTCAGAACTGGCTCTAGAGGGCACACAACAATGCCACCGTGACAAACCTTTCCACAAAATGTCAGGACCATTCCCATCCAGCAGAGAGCAGCGTGGCCATGGCGGTGCCCGTCCCAAGCACCAGACTGGGTGCCACAAGGGATCCTGGGACAGGACACAACCATCCATGAACCCAAAGGGTGGAGCCATGGGGGAAGCCAAGAGATGGCTCAAGGGAAGCCGATCCCCATCGACCCAAGCATCAAGCCCAGAAGGCCAGCAGCAGAACCCCTTTCAACATGCCCTACATAAGCCCAAGTTTGAACAATCAGCAGAGCAGAACAGGGCAGCTACATCTAAATCAGCAGAGGTCTTAAAACTTCTAGAAGAACTCATCCAGAAGAAGCCCCACAAGGGAGACAAAAAGGAGGAGTCGGATCAATTATGATTAGGCATGAGATCTGACCTTAACACCCAAAAAGAGTACTCTCAAATTGAACCTCACAACCAGATTCCTGCTAATCCACTGTTGACCACAGAACCAGATATCCCATCACCATGTGATGGCATCATTCAACCACCTCAGCTGACTGCTTAACCACCAGAGCCAGCCAACACCCCGCACCACCAAGACCCCAAGGTACCTGAAAGTGCTGTTTTGGTGGTCTGCCTTCCTGGCGAGCCACATGCGACTGCCTGCCAGTCACCACACAAGCCCCAGTGCCAAGACTCCTGGGGAACCTGATCGAAAGGGGGGTGGCCAAAATACACTGCCATCACATTGGAAAATGAGGTGAGAATGGAGGCCCTGTTGGACACTGGAGCTGACCTCACTTTAATGTCAAGCCAACTTTTTGACAGACTTCAAAATGAAGCCAAGAGACAGAATCGAACTCTTAAATATCAGAGGTGTGTGCTGAATGTGCAATCCTACAGCCAAAATGAGGGTCAACTTGAACTGGTAGTTCTTATGCACCTACCTGACATCTCCAAATGGACAATACCCTCTCCTCATTGGCAAAGACCTGCTAGATCGCTTTGATCCATTGCTAGATTTTAAACAACTGAAAGTCTGGGCTCAAGTGCGAGAACCTCTGTCTCCTCAGTCACCGAGATTGCCTGAGACAGACTGCCAGGTCACAAAGGTCACAGAAAATCTCGCCGCCAGCCGCTGTAAATTTACCTTGAATGGCGGGGCTACAGCTGAATGATGACACGAAAACGACTTCATGCTAGATGGGCATGACAACTCCAACGGCCCGATAGCCTCACACTGTGCAACACCCGCAAAAAGCACCACAATGAAGTCCTTTGTAGCAAGCGCACGATTCCTTTGGACCACGGCCATGGCCAACAATGGTGGATTGCAAGCGGCATCTGTGCCCCTGAACTGAAGTGTGGACTGCAGATGCTAACCCCATTATTCCTGTTCTCCAGTGCCACGCATGAGGTTCATCGGACGGGATTTAAATTCGCCCCTAGGGCCCACGTGGACATGATCAGATAAGTGATGTGGGCCCCAATGGGCCCCACGTCTCCCGACGGTTCCTGTCTAACCTCAAGAACCTCCGCAGCCCAAACCATCCAAGAGGGCCTGTACAGTAATTCTCGTGCAGTCTTACATCCTGTTCACGCAAGGGATGTCGAGGTCAGTAGAAAGTTCTCTATGGGTCTTAAGTTATTGAAATGACCTAGATGCCTGCCGCCTGTAACTGTAAAATAGGTCTTAAGAACTCTCCAAGGGGATGTGCAATAATTTTATTGTTCATTGAACAAGCTGTTAACGTTGTTTAACCCATTCCAATCAATGATCTGTAAAGCTTAGTTAGTTTAAAACAATATTTACAAATACAGAATCCTGAAAGTAGGATTTTTTGCTGAGTTTTTACACACATACACACACACCACACACACACACACCACAAACACACCAACTGCCTATATGTGTAGGTATCCCTCATGCCCGCAAAAACAGGTCTGATGCATCAAGACATGGACTCCACAAGACCTCTGAATGCGTCCTGTGGTGTCTGGCACCAAGACATTAGCATCAAATGCTTCGCAAGTTGTGAGGTGGGGCCTACATGGATAGAATGTTTGGTCCAGCACACCCTATAGAGCAGGGTTTCTCAATTCCAGTCCTCGCGTACCACAGCTCTGCATGGTTGTATGCATTTGACAGACTGGGACTTCAGCGTTTGTTTTATTCGCCAGAAGTGCACTGCAAACTGGGGATGCACAGGATATTCCACATGATTCAGTGGAAGGGAGGTAAATTTTCACATTCAAAGGGATTAACGGGTGCGAAACTGAATTTAAATTGTATTATGTACAGAGTTAATTATGTCTATGCAGTTGGTGTGGATAGAGCACATCAATATAATGAATGTTTGAAGTGAAGTAAACATCACAGATCCCGTGATCAGGGATGGGAGAGCAACGAAAATAGCTCGGGACAATGTAATCAGCAACACAGTTAATACCTGGAGCACGTCTTCTAAGAGGTTATCTGAACAGGTAGTGTAACAAGTCTGCTCAGGCTACACAATCTTTGGTCAGTTATGACCGTCAGTGGCTATGTTTACCATGCACAATTTGGTTCAATAGTACTGAATAAATCGATGGATGATCTGAATGTAGTGTTTACATGCACGCTAATAACGTGATCGATTGATGTGGGTTTCTAGTCACAAGATTCAAATGGACTGGATTTTTTGTTACATTGCACACGCCAAAAAAGAGTTCTACTATTTGTACATAATGACACTTCCTACACGCTTTCTTATGTGTTTTTAACAGCAGAATAATATTATCCATTTTATCCATTTACCGATGTGCAGTGCTGCTCATATTTATCTCGCAGTAAAAATTCCCCTCCCCGCGCCCAAAACGGGTTGACTGTGGATGAGTATCCAAAACAAGGACTGGTGGGAGGGTCATGATCCCATTCACAGTTGAAGGAGATGAACAGAGCGGTTTATAAACCAGGACACGCAATTTATACAACACTTTATTACAAAAGGAAGAACAGCTCGTTCCGCGCGTCATACGTAATTACGCTATTTCTGCGTCTTTGCACATGCGCAGTTCTTTCAGTTTCAGGGTTCAATCCGATCAAGTGTTTACATGCACTCTCGATCGTATTAGAAAAGGAATAAACCACCCACTTCAATCCGATCGAAATTTAATTCCGATTGAGTTCAATCGGATCGATTAAGGTGTTTACACTAAAGCTTTTCAGTCCGATTGAGCCATCAATCCGATAACAAATGGATTATTTGGTTGCATGTAAACGTAGCCACTGTGTCAGATTATGTGATTTTGACTCCTAAAGTCTTGTCGTGTCATGAACAAGAAACATGTCAGACTACGTTGTTACCCAACCATTCATTGCTTGCCATCTTTAACGATGTGCGTGCTGTCATCGATATGGCAGGACTAGACAGAAAGTGCCATAAGCATAAACAAATAATGGCTAGGTCTTATCGTCAGAAAAGCTCAAAAATGAAAGAAAACCTGACAGTGGACACAAATCTGGATTTCATGAAGAGAACTGTACGGACTGCCAAAGAGAACTGAGGTAAAATAATTTTTATTTGACCTTTTTTCACTCTGTCGTGGTAGTCCCTTGAGGAAACATCATAAATGGCCTATTGGCCAGTGTCACAGATGTGACGGAACTCGTCGTGGATGACGGAAAAAAAATTAAACATTCTAGAGATGAAACAAATGATCTTGCGCCCCGAAGCCCATTGCCGTTTACGAATCCCCATGACACCCTATATCAAGCAGACCGTACCGAAATCAGGCTAAAATCATATAGTCTGAACCGGGCTTAAGGCCTACTATCTGGGCTGGCCAGTGAGTTGTGACTTCCATGACTTTGAACTCATTTTACCAATAATTGGACCCATCCCAGTTTCAATGATCCCAGAAGGAAGCTCAGGCCACACAGTGTCAACAGCACCCTTCAAGGTCATCACCATGCCATACAGGATGATGCAGACTACCATAAATTTCGTCAAGTCCTGTACAAATACAAAGCATCATTTGCCAAGGGCTCTTTAGACTGTGGCCTCACTAACCTCCATGTTCAGTATGTCCCCACGCACCCAGAAGCTCCGTCCACTTTCGTCATGCAATACAAGATTCCCCTTGAATTGTACGAACCCGTGCAGGAGATCATCAACTCCATACTTGAGAAGGGTGTCTTCTGTCCGTGCAACAGCACCTACACTGCCCCCATCTGGCCTGTCATCAAACCAAACGGCAAGTGGCGGCCGACCATCAACTATAGGAAACTGAATCAACAGGTGACATTGTCGCGATGGCCGATGACCCAGCTAGAACAGGAGATACCAAGAATCAGAGGAGCAACAATCTTCTCCACGCTTGATGTGGCATCAGGATTTTGGCCTTTGGACACAAGCTGGCTTTCCCCTTCGGCAATCGGCAGTACCCCTGTAAAAGGGCCTGTTCGGCTATGCAAATCACCAGCCAACTTTAACATCTTCCGCAACAAAGCATAGACAAGTGCCAGAGTCACAGAGCAATCTAATCTACATGGCTGACATCCTCAGGAAAAAGACGGACTGTGGCTGATCACCTGAAGAAATGACCACGTCCTGCACCAAATGACAACGATGGCTAGATTGCCCTCCAAACAGGAAATGGGCAACAAACCAAGGTCAACTACGGGGCCTATTCATTGGACAAGGGCCATGTAGCCCACAGAACAGCTGATCCATGCTATTCAAAACCTCAAGCCACCCACCAAGTCCTCAGCACTCTGAAGTCTTCGGGCATGTGAACTTGTCACAGCAGCTTTATTGAGAACTACTAGGACGTTGCACCCCATCACTTGCCCTTCATGAAAAGAGGAGCCACGTCCATACAACGGCATGACCAGGACAAAAGAGTGGCCGCATATGCCAGCAAGATTCTTCTTCCCCCAGAGTGAAAATACTCAGACTGTGAGAAAGCCCTGATCTGTACTGTATGGGCTATCCAGAGATTCTCTAACTACATCGTAGCACAAAAAGTGATCACAGAGACCTGCCAGCAGCCTGTCACATTTCTCAACAGCCAACGCATCCACGACGGCATGGTCACAAACACCTGCATAGCTACATGGCTAATGACCCTTCAGGTGCGTAATGTGGAAGTATGACATGTCCAAAACCACAAGTCGGCACTGGGTAACGGCCTGGCAGCCTGCCTAAGCTGCTCCGATGGCACGCTGACTGTGATCATCAAAACAGAAAGGCCCCAACTACAGCCACCTACCTGCCACAGGTACTTTGAAGAGAATATGTGCCAAGGCATGCCCACAGCCTACTTTGATGGATGCGGTATTTGGTTGACAATAGTCCTGGGACGGATTGGCGACATAGAAAGCATGGAATGTCACGTAAAGTGTACAGTTGCAGTAAGGATAAAAGAACATACCTCTCCGGGCCTACTCTTTACACAAAACAACACAATAGACTCGTGGGGTTGATTTATGTTTGGCATTCAGAATGTGAGTTGTCTGAAGTCGATTGGTGTCCTAGGACCAGTTAGTCTATGCACCTGGGCAGACCAGTGTCGGGCGATGCGGTTTTGGTATAGATTAGAACTGAAAGGCGGGGCGGTCTATCATTGATCGCAAAACCATCAAACCAGTTGTTGTTGATAAACACCCTAGTTTTACAAACAAAAAAACACCGTGATTTCCAGGCAGTATCTGGACCAATATACATCAAAGTAAACATGATAGTAACAAATCGAGGTAAAGCATAGTAGACTAACTCCGTAACAGAAGTCACATGAAAGGACACTCAAAGCACCGGTGCCCGGACAATGACCTCAGTGACCCAAATGGATGCCCTTTGCCAAACATGCAAAATGTGTGCGACAAAAGCAGAGCTATTTTACATCACACACAACCCACTCACACATACCACTCAATTAAGGTGGTCTACCGTCGTATATAACTATCAAGACGGAACCGCAGACGAACTGATGATGATGTCAATTTCTGAACAAAATCCCAGGCCACAACAAAAGTTCGTTTTTGTGTTATTTTGGGAGTTTGAATGGCTTGTCAAACAGACGAACTTATGCGAACAGTAACAATAATGTTTTGGTTGCCAGCGCAAAACACCAGTTGTACTATCATTGGTCTTTGAAGTATGTCGCAATAAGACTGGTGTGCGCCCTGAGGCTCTGCCTCTTTCACCCACAAAATGCGACGACCTTCATCATTTCTTAACTGGGTTCATTAATCGTAATTCTGTCGAGGTGGGCTGCGCTTATGGAGGGTGAGATGCTGTGGGTTATGAACATGAACGCAGTGGACGGTGCTCCTTATTTTAATATTAGCAAGTACATAGGATTGTGCTACAGATGCATACAATGAAATGAAAGAGCGAAAAACACTGAACACTGTATTTTTTCAATCATGCTTATTAAGACTGCTGTTGCTTTTTAAGCAATACATTGAAATAACATTGCCAGTAAGTACGCATTACAAGACTTCACCGCGAATACTAGATTGCAAAGCTACTGTGCAAACATACCCATTTTGCTACTGATCAGATCATACAAAAGGACAGACTTGTTCATTGGCGATAGTATCAGGCCAAGTATAAAGGTGACAGCCACCCATCCCCGCAAGCAAACAACTCCGACCCCCTCCACATTACCCCACCCCACACACACCACTTACGTTGCGCTCCACCAACCACAAAAACCCCTCCACGTTGCTGACTTCTACAAGCCTCCCCTGCTCCTCAATAAAGTACAATTAATTTTCACAACCCCCACCTCTCTGACAACCCTCCAACGACCACCAAGTTGTGTACCACAAGCAGTCTTCCACGGGCTACTGCTCCGGCCCAAACGGATAACACAACGGAACCCATGCTGGGTTGTATGGACAACATGCGATAATATGTCCCTGATTACCTTACGGCGCCAAGGCTTGCTGGGCCCAGTGCCAAAAGTGGGTCATGTTAAATGTATGCACCATCAATGCACCATGGCTGGGGACACCACGGCGCAATAGCCACTTATGCGAACCCTAAACAAATTGTTTAACCCTTTTTTAAAAGTGATTTCTGGGTTCTTTGTGGCTCTTAGGGTTGTGTAACGCATTAATCGTACAGGAATGAAATGGAATTGAACTGGTAATTTATCTTATGAATGAAGCATGTTATTATAGCCTTGTACCCACAAAGCTTGCCATTGCTTTCTTGAATCTGTCTCTCTTCTCTCCTCTCCTCTCGTCTCGCTCCTCTCTAAATACTCACTTTTTACCTTTTTTTAATCCTACATACCGTATATGCTTGTTTGGTCAGGCGTAAGTGCTTGTATAGACCATTGTTTAAATACGTCTTTCATATATCACTTCTTTGTATTGTCTCTGCTTGTGTTCCTCTTGCTCACAAATTAATGTCAGCTTAAATTGGTTTTGTATTTTTCTGTTGACAGGCTCTTTGTGCTGGACTTTGTACTGTGGGGTACAGGGGATGGGGGGGTGCTTGTCGGGCGTGGTAGGGGGGGAGAACCTCGACCACGGCTGTCATCCCACTAAGAATACACATGCAAAATAGAAAAAGCACGCAGCAATTAAGAAAACATCTTCATCAGTTTGACAACACACACGCTGCAAATACAACACAACCAAATACAGAAATGCACTGCGAAGACTCACAACATGACCAAATACAGAAAAGCGTTGCATGTAGCACAGACCACAATGGAAATGTTTCAAGGGGACCCCAACAACCCTTACGAAAATTAACCATGGTTTTATTATAGTAAACGTGTAGTATGATGTTTCTGGTTTTTCCCCCTTTTTACCATTACACATTTTTTGGCGGATTACCATTGGTGTAACTACACAGATACCATAGTTAAACTATACTTAGTGTAATTTGTGATTACCATGATTTAACTATAGTAACCATGTTTTTAAAAAACTTTTTTTTTTTATAGTAAAACCATTAATTTTCATAAGGGAAGTTGTAAAAGTAAGTTAGCCAGCTTACATAACATTTCACAGTTACAGAAATTGTGTATTCGTCAGCTTATTTGGGTTAATAATATCGAAAAAAGCTAAGGAATCATATGTTCAGGATGTTAAAACAAATAAAAATAGCACCTTTCAGAGTAGACACTGGGGGGGGGGGGGGATAACCAGTAACCAAAAATCCCAGGTTTGTCACTTGTTGCGGTTCCCTTATACATTTCCGATGTTTTCTGTGCATATTTAATTGTGTTGTGGGTATTTGCAAAGCGTTTCTGTATTTGGTTGTGTTGTGAGTATTTGCAGCATATTTCTGCATTTGCAGCGTGTTTCAGTATTTGGTTGTGTTGTGTGAAATTCCTTGCAGCACTTTTTTCGATATATCTGCAGCGCATTTCTTGTATTTGGTTGTGTTTGTGTTTTATTTATGCATGCGCATTTCTGTGACGTTGGTCTTGTGTGTATTAGTCTTCGCCGTTGTTCATTGTTCTGAAGTTGCAAGAGCTATATCTATATCTTTTGGTTTAGTCGCTTAGCTGACTTAACTTTGCTGTTCGTAATTTTTTCTATTTGCATGTGTTTTTTTTTCATTTGCAGCACGTTGAGCTCTCTCGGCCACCATGGTTTAGTATTAACAGTGAGAAAGCTATCCTTCTTGGCCAGGAGAATAATCTTTCTTTGAATTGATAAAAGATAAGTCGAACCAACTGTCGACTGTAAAATTTATTCTGCTACAGTTAATCCTAAAGCTGATATAAATATTAATAATTAATTATAACACATTATAATAATATTTCCCCCTTTGAGCTAATTTGCTACACGTTAGGTGCTACGAGTGCTGCATAATTTGAATTCCACTATGAAAGTCTTCACATCTTTTACAGATATTCAGTGTCAAGATGCTACTTGATCAACTTTTCTGGGATGGATTTTATGCACTTTCTTTGTCTTGGAAATGTTTATTAGTTTTAAAATACACAATTTTGCTTATCTTGAGTTATGAGATGGGCAAAAGAACCCTTATATTGTTATTGCACTCAAATGCATCAGCAGATTTTGCTGAAAGCTCATATATACATATCCTCATCACTTTCTGTCGCCTATGCTAGCGGCTTTGTAAAAATCTCCAGCTTAAGAGATTAACATCCATAGACTGAGCTGACAACGTGGGGGGCGAAAACATCCTGGTTGGGCAACACTCCATTTTAGCGAGTGCTGGGTTGGTATGTGTGTGTATATGTGTCCTGTTTGCCACACACTGCCTCTGCAATCAGTATGCAGGTGGCACAGTGGGAACAAAGACAGATAGAGGAGTGTGGCCACCCACCCACTCCAATCTGAAAGACAGAGATAAGGAGGAAGAGGCACCCCACATATTCACAGGTCGATCCATCTCATAATTAACACAT
This sequence comes from Sinocyclocheilus anophthalmus, assembly GCA_018155175.1. Taxonomy (NCBI): domain Eukaryota; kingdom Metazoa; phylum Chordata; class Actinopteri; order Cypriniformes; family Cyprinidae; genus Sinocyclocheilus; species Sinocyclocheilus anophthalmus. The sequence goes on along the minus strand of JADLZN010009269.1, from coordinate 4,468 downwards.
GCTGCTCTTTATTTGGATCAGACCATATGGGGGAAAACTGGGGAAATACTAGTTTTGTTTTCAATCATCTGTTGACACTTCTGTGCCTTAATGCATCTCACTAAGATTGAATTTGTTTCCAATTACGCCCTTCCTATATGCTGTATCTTACACAAGAAAAGCAGAGTTATTATGGATGGAAATGGTTCTTCAACCCTCTTTGTTTGAATGTGCATGTATTCACATACGTGTTCCCTTTGCAAAAACCAAAGGCTCTAGATACTTAAAAAGCAATTACTAAGAAATGGGCACACATGGAACAGCTCTCCGTTATCATACTTCCTGCCTCTCATTGTCTCTTTCTGTCATTTTCAGGTCGCCTTCACTGTGCTGTTTGATTTGGAAGCTCTGCTGAAAATCTGGTGTTTGGGCTTCACTGGCTACATCAGTTCCTCTCTACACAAGTTTGAGTCTTTGCTTGTAGTGGGCACCACCCTGCACATCTACCCTGATCTCTACCACTCGCAGTTCACAGAAGCTACATATACTCCAGTGTATACGTAGACAGTTTACTGATTCCACACAAGAATAATACTCTGACCCTAGTTATCCAATTTACTGGAATTTTTATCAGTGTACATCTACGTTATTAAAACATCGTGCCGGAAGAATGCGTCGTACAAATCAACCTACATGTAGTGTGCTGGAAGCTGCGAACATTGAGACCCATAAAATCCTCTGAAGTAGAAATCCATCAGTTTGAGGTGATGTTATTTTATTTCTTTATCCACACTCTGACCAACATGTTACACGATGCTGAGTTAATAAACACGAAAGAACAAAATACCGTCGCCTGTCTAGACGATGATCACAAATTATGCAACTAATAAAGACAGCTCCTCAGTTAATTTTTTGCCAAGACTTTATTGAGCGGAGATCTGTGACAGCAGCGTTTGTTTGGCAATGATTGTTGCTACAAACAAAGATAATTAAATTAATAGTAGTATCCTGTATTTTGAACTGGAAAGGACCAAATGACACGTGCAAAGCACCACGGCGTGTGTTGTAAAAGGGTCTGGCAATCGAGTGCAGCCCATGAAACTGCGAGTTACTGAGAATGCCGAATTCCATAGGCCTAAGGCCGGGTTAAACGCAGACTGGTGGCCCAGAGGCGCGAAGCTGTTTTTTTATAACTCTCTAGGCTCAGCTAGCCCAGAGGAAGTGGCAACTGGATGAAGTGCCACGCGTCACAAGTTTAACAGACCATCATTAAGGACACACACCAAGTGTCACTCTCTAATTGGATCCCTCCAGTGTTCTCTCAGGACCGAGGAGAACAGGAGAGCTTTCCCATGCGTGGAAGTGTATTCTATCCTCTTTGATGGGTTTCCACGTCACCATGTCTGGGCCCTCAAAGTGTGCCTGTGCCCTGAAAAAGACACATGATTCACCATGAGCAGTCACCATATTAAATTTAGATTTGTAAATAGCATTCTATATTTTTCCATCATTTGTGAAAGGAGTGATTGTCGCAAATAGCAATGTCTGGCTTCAAACTCATATTCTAAAACTTTTTGAACATAATCACTTCTTTGCATTATTGAATATTCTGTATTATTTTTTTGTTTGACTGTAAAGTTCAAACTAAGCCTTTGCTTTCCAGTTTGCCATATTCGATATTAGTTCTTACATTTATGTTTCTGGAGAGACTAATTAGAACTCTATTTCCATTGGGTCTCAAACTACGCAGTAAGAATTCTCTTGTACATTACACAAAGTGTCCCCAAGTAAAGTTCATCGTCTTCCTAGGGAGAATTTTCATTTATATAGATATATTTGCCAAATGCTTTCAACTAAAATAACTTTTAGTGTATTTAAGGTATACATCATATTTACACATATTTATCAGCATGTGTGTTCCCTGTGAATCAAACCCATAATGGTGGTCTTACTAGTACCATGCTTTATCAGCTGAGCTAAGTAAACTCTGTGATTAGAATTTAATTGAAATAGAGTTGAAAAAAATCAATCAATATTATAACTAATGGTCAGCACTATTAGATGAGCACTGTAGTTTTAGATCTCTGAAGCAACAAAACCCAAAAGAAGCACATTTGTTTATGTGTTTGTTGTACAGAAAGACCTTCTCCTGAGGATTGCTGGATGATTATTCTAGGTTTAAAAGTAACGACAGCAGGAGGATTCTCAGGTCACATTTGGCTAGAAGCAAATGGATCAATATCTATTCTCTGCTCTTTATCAAAACTCAACCTAGATGCATCATTGCTCAAATTTGTTGTCACCTAGAGTAATTTAGTAACTGCTTGAGCAACAATGCAATTTGTAGCCAAGTTATTCCGGTGAAGAACCTGATATCAGTGCTTGCTCATTAAAAATCAATAAAACAAACACCAATATACTCCATAGGCCTTCTTCTTGTAATAGTTTTCATATTAATATTTATGTCAAACCCGTGTAATGAGATGCTGCTGTGGATTTATTGATTTGTTGATGCTTTGATAAGTTGATTTATAATTCTGACAGCAGCAATTGGGCTTAAGCAGAGCACAGTATGTTTGTGTTAGTTCTGACTGTACAGGAAAAAGTTAACTAATATGTATCTTCCTTGTTCTCACCTGCAGGTTTTTATTAGCTGAGTGGTCCGCTCGTAATCAAAGAATCTCACATTCCTGGTGCCGGCCAGGGTGACCACGTATTTTTTACCCTGATACGATTTTTAACAACACATTAAGGCAAATAACTCAAGACTTTTTATATTTGGATGGCCCCAATGTGGAAAAGGAAAAAAGAGAATATCATCTCAGAAATAATGGAATTGGAAGGGCTCGGAGCCAGGGAGAACAAAAAGAACAGTGAACTTTTTTTACGTCCAGAGCAGGTGTTTCCCCGATCAAAAAAAAAGAGGACTTTGCGACAGACAACTGGAAGACTTTGTGTATAAGATTTTCGGTCCAGGGAAGAAACTCGGCAGTCTAGTGGTTTTCACTGCCAGTCTGCTCATAGTGATGTCTGCCATCAGTCTGCAGATGTTCTGCTTTGTGGAGGACTTGGATCGTTTCACCACATTTCCACGGGTAAATCTCCCTCTTTCTGGAGACACAGAAAGTAGTTGTAGCTCAAAAGATGAAAAGTTAAAATAATTCGTTCTTGGAGGAGCAAATAAAGTTCTTGAGTCTTATGATTGCAGATTTTGGTATCTTGACCATTTTTATTTGAATAGCTGAAATACTAATATACTAACAATTATCACGTCAGAAAAACGATGCTTAAATCTAGAGAAGAATTCAGAAACCAGTGTGGACCGAAATATCTCTAAATCTGTTATATACTTAATTTGTCAGTAGATGACAGACTCTCTTCCAAGTTTTTTTGATACTATGTGCTCATGAGTGGGGTTCTCATTAGTGGTGTCTTTTTATCCTCCGTTATTAGTGGGATTCCACTGATCCCAATGCGTGCTGGGATTTGGAGGGGCTCACATAAACAGATGCCGCTCATTTCCAAGGCTGGTGGCATAATAACCATTGAAGATAATGATGTTTACTCAGCTCCCTTGTCAATAGACCTGTTGCAAAATATCAAATTATCTTCATCTGCAGTCACTCAGAGACAGTGTGACTGTGACCAGGCTTGGGACCAGCTGGGTTTAGACCTCCATTTGACTTCCATGGAAAAAAGGCCATGAAAATGTGGTCTCATATATCCGTATGATGCTGAGACCTGGGGCACACTGTTTTTTCTTTTTCCTTTTTTTATTTGCATTCATTTCAGTGAATGTTGTGTTCTGCCTTGTCTTATTTTTATCGCAGCAATGTCAGTCAAAAATCCTTGTGTATACATGAGAATATATTTAGGAAAAAAGATAAACATAAAATTGTTACTCTGCTTTGTTAGTTTTCAAATTTCCATTTTGTTTTGATGACTGGAAAGGTCAAATCAGGAGTCAGGACAGTTAAGTCCTGACTCCTGGAAGTCATCTATCAAATTCATGAAAGCGTACATCTATTATGCCTATTAACTATTAAAGTTTTAGCTCAATCAGAAATAGTTTTTTCACCCTCATGTTATTCCAACTGCATAAGCCTTTCAAAATATCCAGATGTTGCACTAGATCTGACAAGGTTGTTAAGGACTAATAAAAAATACAGACTGATCATTTCTCTTTTTCTTTCCTGCAGGCATTTATGTCCATGTTCCAGATTCTTACGCAGGAGGGATGGGTGGATGTCATGGACCAAACTCTGGTGGCAGTGGGACAGATGTGGGCTCCAGTGGTGGCCATATACTTCATTCTCTACCACCTGTTTGCCACACTGGTAAATATAATTTATTTGTGCTTTTTCTGTAAGATCAAACAAAAGGGCTTCTATAAAGTGCTGCAATGATGACATATTTTTGTAGGCAACTCGGAAGTTAGCATCACTCTGGCTCCTTTGACGAAAACCCAATCGGATCTTTGCAGTACTGC